>WSUE01000147.1:0-90491 GCA_019633535.1 Tulasnella sp. JGI-2019a
TATCCAATTAGCAGCTCCTATCACTGTGTGGTGAACGATTGCTGAGTGGTTAAACTCTTAGGGGGTGCTTCTTGCAGCATGGGAATCAGACTTCACCCAGACACTTGCTTCTTGGTGCGCATGTAGAACTTGAACATTACCCTGTTAACGGTGACTTCCCCTCTGCACATGTAGATACTTGAACATGTAGAAATGTTGGCTTTTCAAGGTGCGCGGGTAGAATGAACAAACATAACAAATGTTGACTTGGGGACTTGGCACGCTTGGCAAGGTTGAATGTAAACCAATGGGCACTTGCTTGGTGTGGAGTTGCATAGGGCAAATGTAGGTGATGAGGGCAAATACAATATGACAGATGACCTGATTTCGTCTAGATCTATTTCAGCTGCTAGGTGAGCAGACTCTTGTGGGGAGAATTTCTTCTTATCTGCAAGTTGTTCCATTTTGGTGATGGCAAGGCACCTTTCATCATTCATGTCTGGGCATGTTTGGAGATTTGCATGGAAATCTCTTGCCACTTTGAGTATCTTGTCCATCTGTCTTTCGAGGACATTTTGCTGGGATCTGAGGGCAGTGATTGTCGCCTGCTCCCCTCTTGCCTTCCCAATTGAAAACCAGTATTTGTTGACTGCATCTCCTTGGAGTTTGAATCTGGCTGCTGATGTCTCAGCAGCTGCATCGAGTTTGGCTTTCTGGATTTCACCTATCCTGTCATCTAGGGCTTCTGCTTGCCTCTGGGTTTGCAGGTTTTTTAGGAAGTCAGGAGTGCATTTACACTTTGCTTGGTCTTTCTTGAGTTGGTTGAGTTTCTTATTCCTCTCAACCCATCTTAGTTGCTGTCTTCCTTTGAAGATAGCTCAGATTTTTTGTTTGGTTTGTAGCCATACCATCATTGGATCTTTTTTTCTCATCAGGTGTTCAGCTCTGAGGAGGCATTTCCGTGTTTGCCAGATAACCACTTCGTTGTGGAGGTCTTCAATGTTCATTCACCATGTGCCAGAGCCAGTCTCTGGGGCATTGTTATCAAGGATTTTGACTGATGCACAGTTGTGGTCACTTAGGTTTATTGAGCTTATGTGGTCCCATTTGTTCACTCTTTTTAGGATGCTCTGGGAGACCAGAATCCTGTCGAGTCTTGAGCACAATCTAGAGCCATTGCTATTCAAGTTTGGGGCAGACCATGTAAAGGAGTGGGTTGCCTGGTTGGTTACTCTCCATCTGTCTTCAAGGTGGAGTGTTTGTCTGAGAAGTCTCAGAGCCTCCTTCGTCACTGAAGGTGGCTGGCCCCTGTTCAGTTGCCTGTCTATGGGTGACTCAATGTGGTTGAAGTCACCTAAGACGATGTCTGGGGCATGAGTGCCTGAACATAGTTTGGTGAAGAACTCAACAGCTTCATGGGTGTCGTTGGGAGCATACACATTAATTAGTGTGATGGGCTGTTTGTTCCTCCATTGGAAGGAGAGCTTTTGCGCTTGTCCATCATGGAGGATAACATGGGAGAAGGCCATGTGGTCTCCTCCTGTGAGGTGCTTCTCAATGAGGAGCATTGTGCCTGCCGAGTGACAGCCACCTGGGTTGGCAAAGGCGAATATCTCTTGATATAGGTCTTCCACTCCTTCTGCCACTTCAGAGGACTCATGGGTCTCCTGGAGTGCCAACACATCCCACTTATTTGCCCTCATGAGGTGGATAGTGTCATGTATTTTATTGTTACTTCCAGAGGAGCCACTATTGTGAACTCCTTGGATGTTGAGTGTGGCCACTCGGAGCATGCTGTAATGGTGTGTTCTCTGTGGCGCACGTGCACCAGTGTTTCTTGATGAAGCAGCACCACCTGGTACCCTTGCAGGCCTCTGGGTGGCATTCATCACTGGCTGGGCACCAGGAGCTGCTCATCCTCCTTGTGTAGCCAACCGAGACTGCAGGAGTGACACAGCAGTGGGTCCTCCAAGTTGTTGTGTATTTGTCTGCATTGGATAAATTGTTAGTGGGGAAGTTTCTCATGTAGATCGCTTCTGCAACCTATCACAAGGGGGATTCTTCCATCCAAGCCATGACTGTTTCTCTTCTGTGATTTCCTCATGGTGTGTTTATCTTATCATTCTTGTTTTCAAGGTGTGGGAAGGGAAATGCATAGCTATTCTTTGAGATGGTACTATTAAAGTACAGGATACGAAAGCTTATTGTATGACAATTCTACCCAGTCCTCTGACGACTGAGCGAGGGGCACCTTTGGTTGTCTTGCCTGTCTTCTTTGGCTTGACTACCTCCTGTGACTTCCATGAAGCTACCTTCACCCAGGTAATCTCCCTCAGTCCTTTGGGCTGCTTCAGGTTCACCATGACACCCAAGACGCTCCACCAGTTGCAGTGTTCCTTCTGGTGGGAGAAAGAGCAGCACGAGATGCAGAAGGGTGGCTCACTGCACACCACCAATCCATGTGATGGATACCCTCCCAGTTGTGTTGGGACTTTCCATTCCTTCAGGGCTTCCTTGTTTGTGGTAAACGAGAGCCTCCAGTTCCCTGTCCTGACCTGCTTGGGGTCGATGATGATGCAGGGGGTGATGCCTGGGGCAACCAAAGGGTTGACCCAGTCAAGGTGTGCGATGTGGAGGGAGGAGGGCTCGCCCTCCTTATTCAGCTTGATGATGTCCTTGAGGGAGTTATTGATACCTTCGACGAGCTCAGACAGAACAGTGGGGCTGTTCATTATGTCCAAGACAATCCTTTGTCCCCATGATTTAGGGCCCTGGAGGAAGAAGACGTGGTCAATGCCTTTCTCATGGAAGGTGAAGATGGTGAACTTGGCAGCAAGGAGGTCCTTGGCTGCTTTGGTGCAGAACAGGCAGATGGCACCAATGGATGAGCTGTTGGGTCTCTTGTAGATCTTGGCCTCCAGATCCTCACCCACCAATTGGGGGAGGTTCTTTGTGAGGATTCAGTAGCTGATGGCTGATAGGAGCATCTCAGCATCAGCGTCATCTGGGTGTTGTCAGTTGTAAACTGTAACCCACATCCAGGTAAGGCCTGAGGTGAGTGCAACTTGGAAGTCGCAGAGGGCAAGGGGGCGATCCTTGAGCTTCTCTAGATACTTAGAGGAGGGATTGTACCTGTAGTCCTCACCACATGAGAGCATGAGCGAGGGTTTCTTCTTCCCCTTCCAGAGGTGGGAGGCGTACCTATCAACCTCATCTGATGTGATGGGTTTGATGTAGCAGATGGACTGTTTGACCACTTGCATGGTTGGCAGTCTGAATTCCTTCAGGATATCTTGATCAACCTCTTTCTCGGCAGCACACTCAAGTTTCTTCTGTTCAGCTAGAGCTTTGTATTCCTCAGCAGAGAGGGTGGTCTTGGCAGTGCCTTTGCCTGTCTTCCTGGACTTGGCATTTGTGCTGGCTTTGAAGCTGGGGGAGTCAGCTGCAACTGGGAAGGTTCTCTTCTCCTTATGGGGGAGCAGAGTAGGGTCTAGTTTGACACTGAGGGCACCATCCCTGGCAGAGCCAAGGCAGGTGTTGGGGAGCTGAGATCTGGATGGTCTGGGAGACCTGTCCTGAGGTTGCATGTTGTGGTCTGAGTCGAGGTGACTCGCTCCACTGGGTTCTGGCTGGGTGAAAACGTCCATGGTCCTGAGAGGGGCAGGAGCAGTGTGACCAAGAGGGACAGGATTACCTGTACCTGCTGGGGTCATTGGAGGGGGGCACAAAGGCTGACCTGTGGGAGCAGCAGTGGAGAGGAGATCTCCAGTTGGGACAGCAGCATGAACATGGGGGTTTGGTTGTTGCCAGGCAGACATGATGAGAGGTCTGGGAGGGGGGCTTGACTGGAGTGTTTGTCTTTTCCTACCATCTGATTTGCTTGTATTATAGGCATGTCAGGCTATGTTTGTAGTATTCGTGTGAGAGTACAGGGAGGTCATTGTGGCAATTCCAAACAGGGTGAGTGTGGAGAGGGCTGGGGTGAAAGAAGCTCCTGTGAGAGAGTTCAAATGCTGGGGTGACACATTGTTCTCTGCAGTGGCTGCAGGTGGTTATGGTTGGGACTAGTGTCCTCAAAGCAAGCATCGGTGGCTAGCTCATTTACACATTGTGCAGACCATTCAGACATGCTTGCATTGTGTATATAGGCTTTGTTATGTAGTTGGCCAGCATCATTTCCTCACAGTCGGGACTGTGGGTGGTTTCAGCTTAGGACTGACATCCTCAAGACTGGCAGAGCCAGCTTGTTGCAAGTCGTCAGATAGAGCTAGGCTCCATCTGCTCCAACTGCAAGACTCTTGATAGAGTCAGAGATCGACCTTGCTCAAGAGGCTGGTAGAGGGGGTGCCCCTAAGCGGCCCCCTCATCCTCTCAAGTTCATTCTTTCTCTCAGTGGGCAAGCCCACTCAATGCATCTGATACTTAGCTCTGCTGGCCACATTGGACCACCAGGTTCCACCCCGTCGCTACAGTGAAGCGTACCAGTCCGTCTTGGGCGGGGGCAACTTCGACTTCCGGACCAACACTAGGTGTTTGCAGGACAGCGCGAGCGTATTGTTCGATCTAACTACCGTGGGAAGGTCTACGCTATGGAACCCCCGCTACAGTGTGCAGTGGGAGCTGTTCAAAAATAAATAAGGCCGATAGGGCCGCGCGAGCACAGCAGAGCCTGCTACCTCATGCAACGCGAGTCCTTGATCAGAAGTTTTGATAGTCTAGAACTCGGGCTCGCCCTCACGATCCTTAGTTAAACAATAGCTATAGTGCTTAAGTCTGTGATTAAGTATTCAATGCAAACATCTCGTACATTTCTATGGCATTAGATATAACATTCTATTTATAGCTCAAGGATCTGAAAATATTGTTATTGAGATTGAATTTCCTTGACCGACTTGATGGGGGCAACGTGGGGCTCGCCTCCAGCTTGCGTTGCGCATATAGCAACGTGATTTACATAAAGACGCCGCGATTATTTCACACCGAAACGGGATCTCAAAAGTCTGGGAACTGGCGCGAAAATCGAGTGGTGCACCGACAAAGGCCCACTAGCGGGAATGTCAGCCTCGACCCCGACCTAGCATTTAACATTGACTAGTGGGGTGATTTCTTCTCCTGGGCCACACCCCGCACCACAGCATATAAAGTAACTCGGGAGTTACAATAATACGAGTTAGTTGAGGCATTTGTGTCTGACGAGACATGACATACATTGAGTGCTCCCATGGCCCGCTCGTTCCCAAGCCAAAGAGGTGCTGTAGTCAATCATTAGACTTTCTTTGCAAGTAATGGCTTTTTAATTCACTTCCAGGCTCATCGTCGAGGACGGCTCAAGATGCTAGTGTCCAGTGTCTTGGAAGCGCTTCCTATACACACCAAATGAACTGTATCTTAGCGCACGCCCATCAGGATCTTGGTTACATAAGTTGTCACGACGACCAAAAACCTCGTTCATAGCTCAAGGAATTCCATTGTCCGAATCCGTGCAAGTCAGTGCGGGCACGAGGTTTCGGGGCGGCGCTCTTCGTGACCGACTTTCCCTTTAAGAACGCCGAGCTCGCCAAGGCACCTCCGATGATTTAAATTAATGAATGAGAAGCAGCCAAGATGGAAAGCGATGGAAACGGCGTCCAGCCTCAGACGCGAGCACCCCAAGCCGGTGC
Source organism: Tulasnella sp. JGI-2019a (assembly GCA_019633535.1). NCBI lineage: Eukaryota > Fungi > Basidiomycota > Agaricomycetes > Cantharellales > Tulasnellaceae > Tulasnella sp. JGI-2019a. Next base: position 5,640 of record WSUE01000147.1, read on the forward strand.
TAATCATGCAACGGCCACGCCGATAACACAATGGCTGTGTTCGGAGCTAGTCACTATACCTGGCTTTCCCATGATAAGTAATCGACAAGGGATGGGTGATGGTCGGCATCACCCTGCTGCACATCCAGATATGGTCTTTCGAGTCAACAGCACTGAAATAGCGACTCGCCTCTGCCAAATATGCAAACAAAACAATGGACATAATACAAACATCGGCACAACCGCACATGTTTTGATGCGCTTGGGCTCATCAACTGTATTGCCGTTCTGGCGCGGATCGTCTTGTCCCCCGTGCTTTCGATACCCCTCTGTAGCAGCTGCCACACAACATCCAGAGCGACTCCTCCAAAAGCCGAGCAATCCGATATCAAACTGGTATTGATGTTCTTGATGAAACATCGGCCGAGGGCTTGAAGGTACGTGCTCAATTGATCCTCGCTGGGGCAGTCCTTCTAGAGAACCTTTCTCACCTGGTAAAGACGGGACAGATGACGAACGTATTGTGGCAAGTTGGAGGGAGGGAGAGAGACTCCGTACAAGGTTCAAAGAGTGATGGTGTTTGCTGACATATTCATCCGCTGTTTTTATTTTATTTTCTTTGAAGAGTTGGAAGAGAGCAGAGAGAGCCCCGAAGCCCTCCACCGCACCCTTGAGACGAAATACATGGGATATATTTGGCAGGTCGTATAAGCTGGTGCGTTGGTGAAGCAATGGCTTCGATACCCACGAAGAGGATAGTGGAAGGCTGCTCAATAAAGCCACCAACCGGAATCATCGTAGAACTGCCATAGATGCAAAGCCATAATCACCTCGAGATATGATTGCTAACCCTCTTTACAACGTGGGAGAGTTGGGGGGCGCGGGCCCACTAATTTCCTCAAGTCCACGTAGATTTGTTTTTCTTGTAGGTAGACCCAGCGACACGGTTAGACACCATCCAGCTTCGTAGTTGTCCTCGAGAATCAACACCTAGCCCTCGACTCTCTCTGTCTCGAAGAGCTGTGTTTCCTTCGTCGCAATGTCCCTCAGTCAGGCATCACGTTTAACTAAATGACGATTCCGATATACAACTCAAATCCCAAGTTTTAATCTTCCTCGCTCTCCTTGGCAAAGCCATGCCATCTACATTTATATTAGGCCATGCAACATATGATTCGAGCATCCCACCGGGATAAGAACAGAGAAAGCCGTTATGAAGCGGCTACTCAAGTGAACGGGACGCCCGAGCGTGTATGTTCAAGGTTGAGATGCCGCAAGGTCAATTATGCCACATAAATTCTCTGGGCAAGCCGAGCGACGATCGCAGTGGACGAACATCACCTCTTGGGTAGCTAAATAAAAGGCCCCACTTGGGGTAGTTTATTGAACCTCTTCGGGAAATCATGCTCTTATTCAGTCTTGGGTAGGTATTGTAGTTGTGTGGCAATAGACGGGATCGAGAACGGCGAAGCGATTGAGATCATTACTTCCTGCCAAGCTTACCCCTGTATCCCCTTGCACCGCCATTGCGCTGGGAGAGTTCCGGCATAAATATGGCTGCCATTAATAATATTCTTGCGTACGATGGATGTGTACGGGCTTGTATACGGCACAACTCCGAAACTTACACATTCCCCACGCAGCCACTGGAATTCCGGACAACAATGCTAACACGAGGTCAAAACGATCGAACTACATAAGATACGTGTAGCAATTGATTTTAAATATCAATCCGCACCCCTCCTACCCATTCACCATCACGCATTCCCCCCGCCCCCTCTGCCCACCTCCAAACTCCTACCGACAGACTAGCTTTTCATCCCCTACCATGCCCTTTTGGTCCTTCTTGGACTTCTTCTATCTAAATTGCACGGCCTACAGCCAGAGGATCCAAGCACTATCCAATAAGGAACTAGAGGCGAACATACTCAGGAAGCTTCGCCAGATGGTCCGTAATGGCTTGTGCATTGCCGGCGGAATTGGCGCTGCCCCTTTCACGCATGGATGGAGCATCATCGGTGCTGCCTGCTCAGCTCGTAAGCTTCACGTTGCCAAACAAAAATACGCGCTACTTAAAGCGGAGTGGCGCAGGCGGGGTTTGGAACATATCAGCGTTGGGTTGACGAAGTGGGATATCGTAGAGTCATGTGCGGCTGGGGTCATGACTGGGATTGCGGCGATAGTAGTCCCGCTGATGGTCGGGAGTGAGATAATGGCGTACGTGGTTACACCTGCGGTGAACATGGGGATTGAACGGCTATTTGCTTGATATTTTCCTACGGGTATTCGGGTTCCTTCCAATGGCATGACGCATATTTTTGGTAAAGAGTGTTCCGCTGTATGCTAGCTCAATCTATGTAGTGACGAATATAGAGAAGGGGCTGCACAACTCATCGCACCTCATGATGTGCTGACGACGCGAGGAAGTAATTATGGGGATGATACCCATGGACTTCTACTGTCTAGAGTGTGTTCATGGGGATTGTGCTGGCTATCAAAGATGCCGAGACCGAAGCAGTCGTAGTCCCTGTCGCACAAAGTTGTGACCTTCACGAGCGCTGAGGTAGATTTACTGGTTTCATATTCAAAGAATACTCGTTGTGTCAACGTATTGGCACTGTGGTCGTGACAGTCGTAGAAGATGCCATAAATGACACCATCGCACTGCTCGCAGAAGCAGCTGTAACCTTGAGACTTCTCGCGGACGTGGTGGGTGTAGCATCGTCATTAATATAATGCCCGAACTCTCATCCTACAAGAACTCTTCCAGAACATGTACTGCATGAGAACGTGCGCATTGCACAGAAGTCCTACCGGTAGCCGGGTGCCGAGTCTACCCCTCAACGAGACCGAGAACATCATTATTGCGCCGAGATAAGTCTTGGCGCCAATGTGTCTGTTACTAATAATATCTTGTGTACGGGAAATGTGTACGGGGTTGTGTACGGACCATGTCCGGCTTTGAATCATACACATTCCGAACTACCCTCTATGACAATGCTGCCACGAGGCCTGCAAGAGAACTATATAAAATGCGTGTGGAATCGACAGGTAACTACCAACCCGCACCCCTCCTGTCCAACTCCCAATTCCCGATCCCAATCCCAATCCTCATCTCCACCTCCTCCAGAAACTCCTATCGATAGCCTAACCCTTTCGTCATGGGCTTCTGGGATTTCTTTTACCTCGATTGCTCAGCCTATAGCAAGAGGATCGAATTGCTACCCGAAGGGAAGCTCCGGGAAAACATGCGGAAGAAGATTCGCCAGATGATCATTTACGGCTTCGGCATAGCTGGCGGAGTTGGTGGGGCGGCCTTCACGCATGGCTTGAGCATCCTCGGTGCCGTTTACTCAGCTCGTAAAGTTTACGTTGCTGTGCGAAAGTACATGCTGCTTAAGGCGGAGTGGCGAGCGCGCGATGGTTTGAAACACACCGACATTGGGTTAACGGTGTGGGACGTCTTGGGGGCGTGTGGGGCTGGGATCCTCACTGGGGCGGCGGCGGCGGTGCCCCCGGCGATGATTGGAGGGGAAATAATTGCATATGTAGTTATACCTGCGGTGACCAAGCTGATTGAATCGGATTTTATCCCGCGCACCTTCAGCTCTTTTTTCGATGAAAAGACATGCCATCCGCTGTAATCTTGATAACCATAGTTCTGTCGGATGTATATGCTATCTACTATAACATGTCGTCCCTCTCCAGACCAGCCGCCGGGCTTCTAGTCCTCGCCCTCGCCCTCGCCGGGGCCATTATCCCGACGCAGTTATCCGCCAACGAGATGTAACTCTTAGAATCGTTAAGAGATTTGACACGTAGGTCATACTAAATTTGAATCTGCCTCTTAGGCCTGCTGTGAATGAAGATGGTCACGAACACTTTTAGCTCAGTTATCTCGTTCTCCGCGGATTCATTTCTCTAAGTCATCCCATGAGCATTACATTTTGCCGATATACTTGGGGTACGGCATTTCTCAACCCAACACAATGTGCTCAACGTCAAAAATATCGCGACAAATCTATACTAAAATATACATATGCGAATAGATGCGATCTGATGTAATCGACCAAGTGTGAAAAGGAGTGTGCGGTATATGTATGAGAGTCAAAGATGTCTGAGTGCGAAAAGGAAAGTCCGAAATGGGAATCGCGAATGCTAGGGATAGGAGAGGGGTATACACCCAGCATCCGAGAAGTGAGGGAGCCTTTGAGACCTTTCATTTCAAGTCACCAGTTGATTTTCCCATAGCGACATGATGCATCGGGACGCCCTCGTTATCGATGGATTGTCGATCGAGCTTAGGAGCGGATAATAACCGTCCAGGGCTGAGGATGCTTAGAGTGATGAGCGCGATGATAACAGGCATAGCATCGAGGCAGTCTTTTGGAGTATTATCGATCAGATACGTCGTTAAGGTGAATGCGAGGAACACGTATAACGTACCAAATGCCGCTTGATTGTGGATCACAGCCCCTTGCCAACCACCAAGTAACTCAATTGTTCGATAGATGGTTCTGGTCCACGGAAAAGAGGAGGATCGGATGAGTTACAGCCCTGGCTCTCTCTAAAGTGAAATTCGCGCACCGGATATAGAGCCACATGGTAGCGATAGCTAGGCCGCTGAGCATGAGCTTCTCGTTATGTCCCATAAGAGTTTGTTCTGGGGTTGTGCGGGCACGCAGAGGCTTGTCCCACAAGTACCGAATGAGGAACTCGACAGCAACGATGACAGCAAGACTGATGGCAACTATTCCGTGAACATTTATAAGTAGGTCAGATCAACGATAGAAAGAGACTCCATGCTTAAGGGGGTGGCGAGAAACCGATTATGTACTTACCAAGCTGAATGAATATACCTAGGGGTAAGCAAAATATTTATCTCAACATCCGCAAACCATGAGTCAGAAGATGATAAGAGCGTATGTACCTGTCACCATGATGTTTGTTCCTTTCGTAGCGCTCTTCCCTTTCTGGAACGAAGAGCTGGCAGCACCACCCCCAATGGCCTGAACAACCAAAGAGAAGAAGTCGAACGAGATGAAGACAATGGAGAAGATCTTTGGCCTTAAGCGTGAATACTCTTGGCCGACTCGATTGACGATCATGCCGAGGATGAAGAACATGCCTGCTGCCATAAAAGAAGGCGCCATGATTGTGCAACAAATCCTAATGAGTTGGAGTACATCAGTATATCAAGTATCCGACAGCGAATTGAGAGCGAGCTTGTCATACTGCATGAGGAATGGCGTCAAGGCTCTGTAATTCTGTGACGACCAGTATCGCCCAGCCCAGCCCAAGAGTTCCGTAAGAGCGCAGAAAACCATCGTTGGGATCAGCCACCATATACGGTAGTAGATAGCCTGACCGAGATGGGCAACTATTAAAGGGAACGGAGTCGGCATATCAGTGACTGACGGTCGCAGTACCTTCACGAAGCCATGAACTTACGCCCGGAAAGGGAGAATAGGACAATGAACATAATGGCAACACCAGCATTGACGTCATAACCGTACAAATTCTGGTCAGCTTCAAACGCCATCACCGTTAGCGATGTCGTTGCGAAGATAGGACAGACCACGAAAACGTGACTTACGCCTAATGAGTTTCATTCTTGAGGCAATGAGAGGGATCACGGCGGAGCTCAAAGGTTTGGTAAGGAAATTTATGGGTAGGACGACCCTCCATATATAGTGGCCTGGGGCTTTGATGGCATACTTGAAAGTGCGGGGGGAAGAGGGTGTGCCTTTGTGCCTGGACCGATGCCCGATGTTATGATTCGCCCGGCGGCCTGGCTTGAGAGGTGATCGGGTGGCAAAAGGGCTTGCGCAACCTAAAAGCTGCTGCGATGCCGTGGAGAGGGTTTATCCGTTGCTTCTATACTGGACCCTTACTCGGACTCGGCGATCCGAGTCAGGGTTTCGAAGCTCCAATGGCTCAGCAATCAGAAGTGTGAATTATCTAGTACGGCCGCCGCGCAGCAAGCACTACTTGTATCTCCTCCCAATCCGCAGATTGTTCACACATCTTCCTGAAGATCCCTTCCTCACGCGAGAGCAACGCACTTGGCGTATCAAACTCTGCGATTGTCCCGGCGTCCAGTACTAGGATACGATCGTAGTCTGATGACATGATTGGTATCAGTGAGCGGGTATCAAGGGGTTTCGTAGTCACAGCGACTTGCCGATGACCGTTTTCAAGCGATGGGCGATGGTAATAACCAATGAGTCGACCATCTCTTCTCGGATAGTCCGTTGAATCTGTAGGAAAGAACGGTGTCACTCATATTCTCTTCAATCATTTAGAAATCACCACGTACCTTATCATCTGTCTCTAAGTCTATGGAGCTGGACGCCTCATCTAGGATGATGAACCTTGCGTTCCTCAGCATCGCGCGAGCGAGAGCCAAAAGTTGTCGTTCCCCTGCAGAGAAACTCGACCCGGATGCGCTGACGGCCTGAGAAAGACCCGAGATTGCTGCTTTTCGACCCGGTTCATCGGATTCGTCTCCTCCGGAGACGGGTTGAACGAGGTGGCATCTGGCGAGAACATCCCAGCATTCCGCATCCGTATGCTCATTGAAAGGATCCAGGTTCGAGCGTACAGTTCCAGAGAAGAGTGCGACGTCTTGTGAGACGATGGTCTATCAGAGTACCCATCAGTCCAAGTTCCTACTATCTTCAGTAACCAGGCTCACAATATTTCCTCGTAGATCATCCAGTCCGATGGTTGAGACGTCAACCTAGATGAAGAAGATTCAGGTCAGTTCCCTTGAGTGAATTTCATCAGGCTACTGTGCGTACACCATCCAATCTATTCAAAGTCCGGTCAGATGAGCAATTCGCCACAGAAGCGTGCGACATACATGATTCTCCCAGATGCCGGTTCCACTATCCGAAGCAATGACATAGCAAGCGTCGATTTGCCAGATCCAGTTCTCCCGACAACCCCGATCTTCTCGCGCGGCTTCACTTCAAAGGATATGCCCTTAAGTACCGGTGGTAGCGATTTGCTGTATGTGATAAATAGGTCCTGAAAGCTGAAAGTTAAATGCTGCACGCCGACCGAGCGCTGAAATGGAGTTTAAGTACCTCGACTGTAATCCCTCCGTTTGATGATGGCCAGTACGCCGGCGGCCTTTTAGCACTGATTGCAGGGGCTTCTTGCTCGACGTCCAAGTACTCTCCGATCCTTTCAACAGCTATAAATATTCCGATATCAGCCTCATAGCACCTAGAAGACGAAACCTTCCGCTTGCTGACAGTTAAAGTCCAATTCCAATTGGGCAAACACTCTGTAAGCGGGTATCGTCAATTGCCATCAGATTAAAAGCCCCGTCGTATCACTCACTTGACGAGGTCCCTCGAAGCCTGGGCGAACACCCCAGCATTCACGATGACCAGCGCAGCCATTCCTTCCGATACATGCGTCCACAACGCAAACAAAGTCGTTGCGTACACAATCACCGAACCCAAATAATCATAGCGCTCCTTCATCCAATACGAGACCATCCAATAAAAATGGTCGAACCCTTGGAATTTGTCTACGATTCCATAGAATCGCTCCTGGAACTGCACCTCCATGCCAAACGCGCGAACGTGGATCAAGCCGTGAAGGAGTTCATCAAAGCCAGAGAACGCCGGAGACAGGAAGACGGACTCAAGTCGACGTAGATCCCGAGAGGCTTTGACGTACGGAGGCGCGAGTATGATATAGACGTATGCGATGGCCAGAGCCAAAGGCGCGAATCGTGGGACGACGACACAAATCACTCCGAAGCTTGCGAGGAAAGAGATTGTCCCAGACATCGCCGCGCGAACGGAGTTCATGAGGGTTCCATCCACCGCGTTGATATCTGCTGTGAATCTGTTGAGGATACGACCAACAGGCGTCTTGTCGAAGAAGGACGAAGGCGCTCGAGACACTCTGTTCAGCATAGCCGCGAACAAACTCCGTGAGGCATTGATCGAACCCCAGTAACCAACTGCAAGATATATCAGTGTGGAGAGGGCGCCGGCGAGAGAAATGATCGAAAATATGACGAGCCAAGGAAAAACGTTGACCGAGGGTGAGGGTAAGTCGATCCAGTGGATCGGTGCGACTTGCTGAATGGATGTTGTTGCTAGGAGCAGTATGTGCTGCGGATGTAATGTTGTGGAAGAATTGGCTGGCGAAGAGTAGGCCTGCGCCCAGCGTGCCAGGAAGAATTGATTTCTGTCCACCGTATGATTATCAGATGCAGCGTCCAAGAGGGTCAATCGCGAGGTAAGCAGACGACATACCCAACTTGAATGCCTCGCCCGGCTAGAATAAGAAAGACAATGAGAGTCCACGGAAGCCAGCCGCACGCTCGGATATACGTGAGGTATGTGGCCAGTGTAACTCTTCCCTCCGCACGATGTTCAGCTTCGATCAACTTCCCAATGGGCTTGGGATCAGCGTGAGAGGAACCTTGCTGCTCGGTCGCATTGTCGGCTTCGTTGACTGGGATTTCAGATTCTTCTTCCACCTCGAAACTCTCTGTGTGATCTTCTTCTGCGATCACCTGACCAAGCTGGCCCTGATCCTGAAGGTCTTGCACAGTGCCTTGACGTAGTACAGTTCCTCCGCTCATCTCGAGGATATATGCAGCGGCGGGAAGGCAGAGGCTGACGTGATGTGTAACGAGGATCTGTGCAAGACAAGAGTTGGCTGGTTACACGTACAAGGTTTCGGTGCAAACTCACAATTGTCCGGTCTTTCATAATAGGCCCCAAGAAGCACGACTGGAGGAGATGTCTGGCCGTGTGCATATCACTATTGTCGGATACAGATCAGTCCAAGATGCTATACAGCGATGGGCAGAAACTTACACCGCTGCTAATGGATCGTCAAGGAGGACGACCTGGATGTTCATAATATTATCAACTGCTGTATACAGCGTCGAGCATGGGGAAGACCCACCGTAGCACGGCTATAAACCGCCCGAGCCAGTGCAACGCGCGCACGTTGCCCACCAGACAAACTGACGCCCTATTACATAGATCTCATTGTCTAGGTAAACGTCACCTTTAATAGCAGTCATAAAAAAGACGCACCTTTTCCCCAATCTCTGTCATATCTCCAGCCTCGAAGACCTTGAGGTCGGGCTTTAGAGCACAGCATTCTAAGACCGTCTCGTAACGGACAGGATCAAAGGGGCTTCTGAAAAGGATGTTATCTCGAATGGTAGCATGCTCTAACCAGGGTAGCTGGCCTGCATAAGCCACTGCATGGCGAGATTTGTCAAGATGCACTTCGCCAGAGGTACAGTATAACTCTAAAAGCAAGATCCGTTATCGGGGTTAGGATACCTGCGCGCTTACTTGACGATCTGGAATACGGACCGCCAAGTAGAGCGTTCAGGAGGGACGACTTTCCGCTCCCCGTTGCACCCGTAATCAGAGATAGTTTGCCCGTCGGGAACGTAGCCGTGATGTTACACAAGGTGAATCTTGTCGTGGGTGTGCTGTGGCCGCTCACATCGGAGTTCGTTGTGGATGAAGGTGGTGATCCGCCTGATTTCGATGATTCAGAGCGTGTCCCGTGCCACCGGAAAGATGCAGCTTCAAAACCGATGTTCGAAGTTTTAGGTTGGCCGGAAACGTGCCGCTTGAGTGATGAAGCCCAGTTCTCCACTTCGTCTTCCGCTAGAAAATCTTCAATACGCTTCATCGACACGAATGCTATCGTGATCCAAGTGTTAGACCGCTGAAAATAGAGCTTTCTCGATACGAATAAAATGATCAGACCTTGTAACAAGGCGATGATTTGGCCTGGCAATTCTGTCAGAGGTCCCTGTACGTAGCATGCATCAGAACAAGAATCGTCCCCTATACTGTGCAATAGAGAACTGACCTGGAGCTGATTAAAAACCTCAATGGATGTGAATGCCTTAGAGACAGTCAATTGTTCGCCCGCCAACGTTGTGAAAGACAAGAAGGAGACCAAGATGACAGCCGAGGGGATCCAGAGCCTATGGTATTTGCATCAGCTGGCAGCTTTGATACGGATCTGCTCAACTAACCAGATGAATGACGTTATGACGTCCACTGTGTTCTGCTTGACTCTGATGCTCAGCTCCACGTTTCGTGCTGTCCTGACCCTATCCGCCCATTGCGACTCCCATCCCATGTACTTGAGAAATCGGATCGATTGGATGAATTCGTTCACGTAAGACATCCGGATGTCCTTCGATGCCTTTTAGAAGGGATGTAAATTAGTGAACGGATCATATCTCTGTCCTGCGGAGACTTACCCATGATTTCTTCATCAGTCGGAGATTGATCATCGCCAAGGGCTAAAAATTGTATCAGGAGTCAAAAATCTGGTCATAAGTGGACGGGACTGTCTTCCTGACTTACGTAGTTGACGGCATAGGCTAGTAATACCACAGATATTCCAGCGAAGCAGGACCATCCTAAGATTCTTGTGACAGGTGGGGATCAGTATTGACTTCTACGATAAGGATGTGAAAACCTTACCTATATAGAAAGATGAGTGCGATAACCATACGCACGGGGGCCACGAAAACGGCTGGAAACTCCCAGAATCGTTGCGCGACAGCGTACGCATCGCCGCTGATGGTTGGCATCAGTACATCCGTTTTTGGCTAAGGGGTGGGCATCCATCGCTCACGTCATCAAGTTTGCAACTCTGCAGAAATAGTAGATGTCAATTCGACGTAACAGAAAGCAGTCGGAGCGTCGAAAACGAACCTGCCAATATCGCTCGGCGACTGCTGTGTGTCACCCTCTTCATCTTGCTCTGTGGTCTTGCCACTCATATCTCGCCTCTTCAAAGCCTTCCAATGTAAGCCACAGAACATGATCCCTCGTGTGCGCTCGTAAGCTCTACGACCGTGCCACGCTTCCCATACATCCACCTGTGCGAACGAGCAGTGCGCGACGAAGAGGACCGCCGCGTAAAAGTAGGCATCCGGCCGCTTTAGGGGGTCACGCGACTCGAGCGCTCGGAGAATCTGCTGTAGGCAGTACGGTTGGATGAACCCCGCGATCGCCTTGTATAGCTGCAAGGAGAATGAAATGATTAAGTCCAGCGAGTTCCATGATAAGAGGAAACGGAGTAGCGATTGGTTGGGCTTTTCTGAGGAGGCGGAGAGGTATTTCGTGAACAGATTACGGTGCTTAAAGTACGGTGATAACTGCCTGCAAGCGGGAATGACTTATAAGTCTTAACTGCATGATAGCACATTCATAGCCTCTACGAACCAAACGTTCTCATCATCCAGGGTTTGTAGGCCAGCAAGGTCCATGATTGGTTGCACCCAGCTAAAAGTGAACCAGTTGCTCAGTCGCACCTTATCCTCTGGCGAGGTGGTCGACGAGGTAGGAACCTGAGTGTTTATATTTAGTAATTTCAAGTACCCGCGCAAATTGAAGCCACTTACCGCTCCAGGTTCGGCGACGCGATTGTCTGAAAGGTGACCTTGCAAGTGGAATCTTAATCCAACACCGATGATCCCGAGACACCCCATCCTCTGCAAAACCGATACCCAAATCGCAGGACCGCTTTCAGAGGTAGCATGCGCAGCATTCACCACAAAAAATATCACGCTGAAGCAGATTAATGCATAGGGCGGTGTCGTCTTGGGTCTTGCGACAGTTCGTGCGGCGAAGTATGTCTGAGGAGGTGGCATGGGGAGTCAGTCTCTTTTCAACTCGCTACTATGCGTAAGGAGAGTGAAATCACCCATGACAATGCGGAGAATACCGGGTTCGTTGGCAACACCTCCCCCAAAATTGCGTCGTAGGCAGCAATACCAGAGGATAGAGCGGCTTGAATAGAGAGCAGGGTTACTAACGCAACCCATTTCGACCTTGATACTTTTTGCGTGTAGTGTTCATTATCGTACTCCAAGAGGTCATATTCGGTAAGGAAAGGTCGAAATGGCGTTGAGAGGAAGGTACGGAAGGGTGAGAGGAACCCGAAGGACCGGAGGATGTCGGTCGTGAAAATGAACAAGGCAAACGCAGCAGGGACAGCTTGAATCAGTTGAGCTGCTGATGGTCCAGCAATGGTCCAGGTAGGTCTCATGCAAGAAGTGTGTTGCTCCGAGAGTCGTGGTAAGACGTCTACAAACAAGGCACGCTTTCACGGCCGTCGGACCGTAATGGCCGTTGCTGTCTCTAAAGCTCGCCGTAGTGCGTCAGTCTCGGATTCTAGCGTCTTAGTACTCTCGGGCTCACCTATGGCTCGTCCACAAGGTCTGATAGTTAATTTCCCTGGTGCTCGGCATTCACTAACTCCCGTACGCCTGTTAACCACCCCTCGAACGAACCGCTGGAGTAGTGGAACTATTGGCTGGCTTGACGTACACTTTTCAAACCTCAATGGTGAACACCTTTGCTGTTATCCCCACCGCCATTGATTACATACAATGGGAGAGCCGTAACTATTCTTCGAATGCTAAGTTGACCGCCGCACTATCAAGATAAGCTCGGACTCGAACGGCCTTCTTGCTCTCGTTATTCTACCGCCGATGCATACCAAATGTCAGTCATCCGATAGGGGTCGCTCCATTAGATTGGACTCACGAAATGAAACACCCAACTACAATATTCGAATTTGAAGGATTCAGACGCTGAAAGAGTAACATGCGATATCCGACTCACGCGTAGTAATTGTCCCAACCCTTTCCGGTCTTCTTTATAGTTCCAGTACCGTGCCACTCAACGACGGCTTTGGTTAGGTGACATTCAGAGGGGTTACTACACTGCGACGGTTGTACCAGTACATCGACTGGAAACGTTCGATCAGAAATCTAAGGCATCCATTCAAACCCTGCCAGAATGCATTTGGATTTGCCACTCACTGACTTCCTTGACCTTGATACCTTCCGTCAGCTTAGAGAACAGCCCGCCCGGTCCCATAGTGCTCTTCGAAAATGCCTCTCGCGAGTGATACACGCCTGTGAAAAAGTTAGATCGATCAATTCTGGGGCTGTTATGAAATGGAGAGATATGTATTAAACCCTCGAACCAGCGATGGGCGTCGTTTTCCCCAAAGGGCCATCTCCAGGACAGGTAACGGTCCACTCGACATTCTCATCGACGTGCTGTTGCATCAATTCCCCAAAAGTTTTGTCACCATTTTGAATATCCGTGAACCAACCGCGGATCTCTGATGTAGTGAGGGGGTTAGTCATTGCAGGGGTAAATCTGATGTATCTAACTCTTTTAGACAAATATTTATCCATGTCAGGCCTGTAGCTTAATGGTAAAGCATCCTTTTGGTCGGCGGTGGGCTCTCTGGGCTACCTCTGTTGATGCACGTTCAAATCGTGCCGGGTCTATTTTTATTCTGTTGATAATGATTATCATGGATTAGATATTTTCGGTTCGCGTAGCGAGCAAGCTCCGAGTCACGCCCAGGATTCAGAAAGAACTAGACAGATCTGACAGCAGATGCGGCGATTACGGCGGACTGATACTGGATAACAGTATTGTCCCTCGAATCAAAAATCCAGAAATGATATGACTTTTGGGCGTTATGTTGAATGTCGATTCAACGAGTATTGCTGTTAGATCTTCTTGAGGGCGTGCACTGAGACACCCACGTCCGAGTCTTCACGCATCTACAATCCCCTTCACAAACGGTGGGACCACGCCACCGTGCACCTGTACGTCAGATCACGGAAAAGAAAACCCCAAGTCAGAAGGACATTTCTTAGATGATAAGCTGGGAAATGGAGATGGGGATGGCTTACCATACATTCCGCTCCCGCATTGACCGTTGAGCGGCACGCGTATTTTTGAACTAATCTTGTTGTATCGACATGCCTCCTTTGAAACGAACCACTTTCCACCATTGCTGATACATTGTTTGCATGCTATAGCAGAGGGGATGCGGAGAGTCTGGAACAAAGGAAAATCTTGAGGAGGTGAAATGACGCACCAGTCACTATGCCAAAGCTCCCAAGAGACAAGTGAGTGCAATCGGCCTTAGTGGTTTTGAGAACCTCGGTTGGAACAGACACGAGTTTGGAGAGTAAAACAAGCGAGAAGAGGGGTAACCAAGTCTTCATCAGTAGCACAAAGACTACGGAAGGGAAAAGAAGGGAAAACGTGGGGGTAAGCCAGAGAAGAAAAAGGTGATGGAATTGCAGGGAAGACCTAAAGGTTGGAATCAAGAAGGGTTGGTCTCTATAATCTGGGAAGCATCATGGTCTAAATGAGTCAGATGTAGCATGTGACACGGGTGGTCGCCGCGAAGGCCAGCACGACAGCTTGTATCATAACTGGCCTTGGCACTTCAGGGTTATTTAAGAGCGACTATAAATAGTTGTCAGGGAGAGTCGATAAAATGCGAAGCACATTTTTTTCCTCAGAACAAAATATTGACAGCCAATCTTGAAGATTTGGTGCGCGTAATAATATGTCTCGACATGGCTGCCTGGACGTACGACCTTCATATTACCAGCTCAGCTACACCAGTGATCGAGTGTCGTTCTAGATAACCGAGGCTGAGCATTTCAATTTTGACCATCATAGTGCGGGTGATTATTTCCCGTGGCGCATTTGTCGACATTTCATGGATTCCTCCGTTCCGCTAGAATGGACGGGTTGTGTCGCCAGACCAACAGCTGCGCAAAACGAAGAAGGAGTAAAGGGTCAAGCCCAAACATATACGCGTATTATCGAAGGCTTTCGTTGCAAGCTTCGCTGCTGTCGTATTATAGTTGATAATCGTTTGTCTCCTAATAAAAGGCTCGCACGACAGTCGGCTTTGACAATAACCATTCTTGGAGCGTCCAGAGCTAATTCTTGGCACGATATTGAACAAGCTCCTAGGAATAAATGGAAGGAACGCTAGGTTGGGCAGGATGGAATATGACGTCACTACCGATTTAGATCAAACAGCTAGGCGCTGGGTGGCGCAATCCATTCCCAACGGTCGTCCCGGCTAGTCTCCTTCATAGTATTCCATGAGGTCGCTTCCCTGCGCTGCGACCGTAGGGAGAAGCATTATGCTAACAACATCGACGAAATGTATCAGTTACCGATAGCACATGTGACGCGAACATTTTGCGCACCTCAAGGAGAGCTTCTTGAGGGTTTGCTCTGCTGCATGACCTGTCACATCGTTATACGCCAAACTGGTCAACCTATGGCAGTCGTTCAGAACCTTTTCAGCGGTCTCAGCTCCGCGCACTCAGGCTGGTTTCGCTTCTTCAGAATCCGTTTCGGCTTGAGAGCATAGAGCTTGTGCGTGTGCCGTGAATAACAGAGCGAAAATGATTTCGCATATAGGGCGAAGGTCCTTAATGAATTGTCTTGGAGCTTTCCGCGAGTCTGCCAACATAAACTCGTTCGACAAGTCCAGTTGACTTTGCCAGAATTTGGGGTCTAGGCTGTGATCATACTTGAAGAACGTGAAAGACTCGCCATCGAATAGAGCGCAGTAGACGGGATAATAATGGTTCTGCGATTGGTTACGATAATCACAGGCTAGGAGGGAAAATTGGTTCTTCAGCTCGCCTCCAAACGAAGGTAATCAATGGCTCACCGTCGGCTTCGGCGATAATTTGAGCAACGACGTTTTGTCGCTTGGTTGGGTTACCGATCTTGTACTTGATCTCAACCAAAAGAAGGAGAGAAAGACCACTAACCGTGCAGAATTGGTGTACCACTCTGCCTGGGCTTGTGGTCCGACTTTGGAAAAGCGTTTCGGGGGTGGCAGTAATCGAAGAACGAAACAATTCTACGATTCGGATAAAAACCTTTCGGCGAGCGCCCTTGTTAACCCCGCTGTTGGGCCATCATCCGAGCTGACATAGGCTCACCGGCGATATAAATCTAGAATGAGCTTCTACGCTGTAGTGTTCACGGAGAGCCCCATAAACGATATTGTTGTGGCTGATATCTTCAACAATAGACTTGAAGAGTCGTCCTGGAATTCGGGCACGCTGGAGTTGAAACGCGGGAATCCTCGCGAGCTCATAGGCGGGAGTGATCCCGACGAGACGGGAAACTTGATTCCAGGTCACCTGAGAAAAGCTGATATCGAGCCCCCAAGCTGCCAAATATTTTTTAACAGCAATGAATGGGACGAAGGAGGAGTTCACCTTCCAAGTGCCTTTTCAAATCCTGCCAATTGATCTCGTATTGATCTATGAGGTGGAGAACGGCCATCTCAACAGAGGCAGAAGTCTTGATGGCGGCGTCGAGGGCAGCTGAAATCGCCCCATTGGATTCCAGTGAACCACCCAGAACGCGTTGCTTCTGATTCGTAGATATAGTGGAGAGAGGGGCTGTAGCGAAGATCGGTCCAATCATCAACAAACTTGTTTATCGGTGCATCAGGACAACCACATCCTCAACCTGTAAGCTTAGTCCTCAGTGGTGATAACTTTTCTATCCGATGCTCAAGTTATTTGTTATCATTGAGTTAGAGCTATGAGCCCAACTCAACTCTATCCAGAGCTCTACCTAGCCATCTTCGATCGACTAGATTGTGCACCAGGGGAAAAGGCTGATCTACTAAACGTGTCCAAGGCCTCAAGTCTATTCCACGAGCTAGCCGAACCTTTCCTTTTTACCAAAATCCTCCTACAGCAAGATGATTCTAAATCTGGAATCGATAGTCCAACTCGCGCATTAATCCGCCACCTGACAAGCCGAGCGGAAACCCGACACTGGGTCAGATCCGTCAGGATTACCACATACCCATACGCTGATGGAGCTATGGATCATGTCATGGATATCTTCTTCGAGCTACACAACCTTCGGGAAATCGACCTCAGTAATATCAACCTCACCGATAGCATGGTCCAACACCTCCTTCGCCTTTCACATCCATTCAGTCTAAACTGCTTGGATGTTGGTTGCTCGGCAAAAGCAACGGACTTTTTATCTAACACTTAGCACCTTCAAATAGTAAAGCTCATAGTCGCGGACCGAACATGAACCCTTCGTGACACGTCTCGCCCGTTCCCCCCGCCTAATGGCCTTGAAGCTGAGAGGGTATCGCTTATCACGCATACGCCCAACCCCTCTCCAGGATCCCAGTCACAACTTCGACAGCCTCCAATATTTAGAGGTCCATCATGCGGATGGAAAGGCCGACACGATAGCCTTCCTTAGCTTCCTCGCCACCTGTCCGCAGCTCTCACACCTAAAGATCATCCCGGCGCTTTTCCCGTATAGCTTGGAGGCCGAGTTAACCTCCCTTCTTCCACCCACGTCCATCCCACATCTCTCGTCCCTTGAGACACCATTCGACCTTGCGGGGCTCCTGGTGCAGGGAAGGCCTGTGCTATCACTCAAACTGTGGGGTGGTATAAGAAATGATCTCGATAGAAAGTTTCTTTCACGTCTAGCGGGAGGCTCAACGCCTCTGAGGAGACTTGATGTGGATCATGGCAAATGGCGCGATGATATTCTGTTGGACATCGCAGAATGCCTCCCAACGCTTCAGGACTTCAAGCTTCGACTGCTTGAAGATGATTGCTATGTACATACCTTTATATGGTTGTCAAGGCATGACCAACATATCTGGTGTTCTACTTTCCAGCAGAATTCGATGCTCGAGCGATTGGCCTCCGACATAAAAGGGCTTCCACCGATACAGCGATTTGTTATATATCACCACACCGGGGAGACGTCTGAGGATGACGTTGACCACGACACTTTGAAGTTGCTCGCGGTCACGAACGATCGCTTAGCACTCATTGGACTTCATCTCAAGACTGAGCGGTACGAGTACGAGAGACGATGGGTCTTGCTTCCACTATCACAAATTTGAATGGTTGGGTGTCTGTGAGGCTGATAACTACCAGACCTCACTTTTAAATGTACAAGAATTCACAATTTTGACATTCTCATGATTGGATCGGTGTTCACTTGAACGAATTGTGATAGAGGCTTGTCTAGCCTGTGCATAGGGCTGGTGCTTTATTTCTGGCTATGGGAACACACATGGTTGCTACCAACGGCGATGTCCAATAGACATGAGACTCTTGGGCTATCCTGACGAATAGATGGATAAGGTGGCGCGCTATGCAAAGACGAGCAGAGCTTCCCCATCGAAGCGAGTACCGCTAGAATAGTGGGACCATCGACTGGCTTGGTCTGGACTTTTCAAACTCCAATGGCCAACACTCTTGTTGTAGTCCCCACTGTTAATCAACTATCTGAGAGCCACTGGTATAGCTATTCTCAGAATGCTAAGTGCTAGATTATCAAGATAGGCGTAGGCTCAAACAGCCTTCTTCCTCTCGTTATCCTACCGTCGATAGATACTGAACCTTAGTCATCTGACAGCGTCGATTTACCAGTTGGACTCACGAAATGGAACATCATATTCGGATCTGAACGCGCCAAATATTGAACAAGCGACATCCAATACCCAAATCACGTGTAATCGTTGTTCTAACCTTGTCCAGTCTTATTAATCGTTCCACTACCATGTTACTCGACGACCACTTCCCGGGTTAGGTTATGTTCGGAGGGGGACATTACGATCCGATGATCGGTACCAGCACATCCATTAGTGATATAGAAAACGCTCCATCAGAAATTCAAGTACCCCCAGTCAGAGTGCGTTGGTTTCGCCGCTCGCCGATTTTCTTGACCTTGAGACCTTTCGCCACCCTAAAGAACCTAGCAGACTACTTTTGTGAATGATACACACCTATTAAATAGAATACTATTCGTTTCGTGGAGTGATAAGATATACATTGAACTGACAGACCAACAATGGGCGTCGTTTTTTCCCCCAAAGGGAAAAATAATCCACTCGACATTCTCGTCGACGTGCCGTTACATCAATTCCTCAACGTTTTATTACTAGTTTGAATCTCCGTCGAACCGGTTTCGGGCAATGTGGTGGGGTTGATCATTGAATGGTCTCGGCAACTCTAAATCTGGTCAGCGGCGTGAGGTTTCGACCGGAGGAATCTGGCGAATTAGTTTTGTTCCCATCCTTTATCTAGGTCTGTGACTTGATCGTAAAGCTCTATTCCGGGGGTGTTTAGTCTGCGCAGTTAATGTATGTTCGAATCGTGTCGGTCTACTATCTATTGCATCATGTTGCTAGCTTTTTTGGTTTGCATACTGTAATAGACGCTGGATGGGTTACGAATTCACATTCTAGATTCAGGGTGAGGAATCTGACTTCCGATCAGCTCGACCATTCGAGGCAGAGGCAGATGTGCGACACTGAAAGGCATGTACTGAGATACCCTAGCTCGGAGAGCAAATGAGTGAGGAAAAAGGGTTTCCATTGGTAGCGCAGGTACTGCCGAAGAGAAAGGAAGGGAAAGGTGGGTGGGAAATCAAAGAAAGAGAAGGGGATGACTGAATTTACGGAAAGAATTGAAAGCTAGAATCGACGATCTTGAACTGAAAACATCATCTTCTAAACGTCAGAGATAGTAGAATGTTAAATGGGTGACCGTCATTTGGAAAGGCCAGCACGTGGTTGTTGTCGAGAAAAGTACAAGGTAGCTATATATAGCTAGGCTTAGGTTTAATCAAGGGATAAGAAGATGAGTGGCCCACCAGCCAGAAGGCCAGTTAGGCATCAGGATAAGATTGAGTCCCCACAGGCAGCGTAAGCCACCCAGGAACCCCGACCCCTCAATGGACCCAGATGTGGGCGCCGTGCAATGATGAGCAACCGAGGCTGACATGCTCAAGTACATGAAGGGGCAATGCCAGTACAAGGTAAGTATGCTATATTATGATCAAGGCGAGATGGGTTATAAAGGAAAAGCAATCACCGCACGGACACCGCTTTGTAATGCGGAGTGAATGGTAGTTGAAATATGAAACACATCACTCGGAGATGTTGGCGGCCAACCTTGAAAAAACGAGCGCGCGTATCAAATATACCGCGACATTGTTACGGCTTTGTCCTGATCGGGTCGGCGCACCAGTAATTGTGGATAATTGAGACCAAGTTTAAAAACCACTGGCACCCCCTGTTTTAGGGCATGTTACGTGCGCGCAACAATGGCGACGATTCCTTGTGGCGGGCTCGTTGGTATTTCAATTCTTACACTCCGCTCAACTCTGGGCGAAGTCGCTACGAAACATTTGCGTGTATTGTCAAAGGGCCTTCATTGTAAGCTTGACTGCCATGCTCATCGCCGCTGCCATCCCACAAGGACAGGAATACTCTATTCGTATTATACTTTGTAATTGTTTGGCCCCTTGGATTTGGTTGGTAGACTGCCAGTCAGAGCTATTCCTGGACGCCTCGAGTCCGCTATCGTATGCATGATGACGTTAGATCTTCAGGCGCCAATCCTTGGCAAAGACATCACGACATCGAACAAGCTCCACCAATTGGCGAATGGGGAGCAATAGATACAGCGTCATGGGGTTAGCTGTGTCGGATGAAAATGAAATGACGTCACTGTCCATTTTAGTTCAAATAGGTATGAGGCGCAAACCGTTTTGATCTTCATCTTCTTGCCCTAGCCAACTCACATACACGCAAAACACGCAACTAGTGAGTTGACTGTTACTGACGATGTCATAAATGGTCGTCGCTGAAATGGTCGATTTGCGTAGTGAGCACTGCACTTCCACCACCAACACTCGGGAGCATCACTCCCGCAAAAGAATGGTCTCAGACCACGCACGAGGAGATGATGCAGCAAGCTGGACTCGCTGATACCAGCGCCCCACCCCAACCAGATACCAAACCTGCGACGACCGCCTCAACAGTATCCTCGCATCCCGGAGGACAACTCCCAGAGAACCTCACCTCTACTCCAGTTCCGACTCCCATATCTCCCGTCACCGTCGGTGCGGGGCAGCCTGGATACGGCGCTGTGCCCATGTGCGATACCCCACAGACTGGAGGAGCACTACTCGGCGCCACGAGTCCCAGCGCGACGGGTGCACACACCGCTCCGGGACTCTTCGAACCCAATCCGCCCTCTGTGCCCATCGCGTCCCCCACTCAAGGCTATCCAGCCCCGCCTCCATTGGATAGGTTTGAAAGCACCACGAGCACCCAGCTAGATATTCCTGGAGCCTGGGGGGAGGACAAAGCTTGTGAGTGACAAGACTTACCCATCGGAGAACGAAGTTTGGACTTATGACGTCATTGTTCACATTATCAGCTGCTCCGGTTCGATCCGTGGGACCTGAAGGCGGCGACCAGATCGCCCGCGATGCCAAGAGCGCTTTGGGCAATGCAGGTAACGTCTCTTTTCATCTATCATTTAGTCCATTTCCTGAGTTTTAGTTCAACTTGATCCAGCCAACCAAGCTCCAGGTTTCTTGAATCGTCTGCAGGATACGATTGGCAACATTGTCAATGGTCATTCGTCAACGAACGAGACTCCGAATGGTACGTCTTATTTGCTGTAGCATTTCTTAGAACCCCTTACTAATCCTGAACCCTGCCTTAATAGTAGCAGGCCTTCTCCCCGCTCCTGGGAATAACTTCACAAACAACGCATCCACCATGTCTCCTGCCGATCGTGACCTCGCCCTAGGCAACATCCCACCCAGCGCCCTCGCCGAGCAGGAAAACAACAAGCCCAACCTAAGCAGCCCCCCAATCGATGGCGTCCCCGTCGGCGAGACGCGTCAAAATCCCGGCACAGCCCATGTCGGGAACTACAATCTGACCACGCTTCCCAACTCGGATGAAGGAAACGCACTGAACCCCCAACCCACGATGTTCGAACGCGCGCAGCAGGCGATGTCGACTGCCCAAGACGCCGCTGTGGGCGCGTACAACCACCCTACTACGCAGGGTACGATTACCAGTGCGAAGGATACTGGGAACCATTACTTCGAGAAGGGTATGGCTGCGTTGGGTCTTGGTGCTGCTGCTGGATATGAGGCAGAGAAACATCGTGGAGAAGGTTTGGAAGACGAGTCGAAAGGGAAGACACCAGGGGATTCGACAACTGGTGACTCGTTGAAGGATACGGGAAACCGTTACCTAGAGAAGGGTGCTGCTGCACTGGGCCTTGGAGGTGCAGCGTCTGAGGCGGAGAAGCGTCATGAGCAGGTTAGTTTCGCCGCCCCTTTAATCCTTATTGTTGGTTGCTAACCTGTGATACCGTTATATGTAGCATCCGATCGAAACGACGACGACCTCACTACCAACCGCTGTGTCCCAAGCCACCTCTCCCGAATCAGGCTTGGAGGCGCACATCGCTAGTGGAAACACGCCTGTTTCTACGCCCGGTGGCGCTGCTCCCGTCCATCCGATTGAAACAACGACGACCTCACTGCCTCCCGCTGTGTCGCAAGCCACCTCTCCCAAATCCGGCTTGGAGGCCCACATCGCTAGTGGAAACACACCCGTTTCTACGCCTAGTGGTGCTGCTCCTGCTAAGGGCGGCGACGTCGAGGTTCCAGTCGGAGCATCAACTTACCCGTCTTTGGAGCCGTACGAGGGCAACACGACCGACCAAGGTCTTGAATCTCCGGCGCAACCAATAGCGACCTCTGCTCCTACGAATGACAAGGGATTGCCAACCATCCTGGAGAGAGATTCAGGATTGACCAGTGGTACCGGCGGCGCTCCAGCGGTGTCGTCCACAACCAACAATTCCACGACTACTGGTGTGACTGAAAATGGCGGTGCAAGAGGAGCTGACGGGTGGAAGTCGGGTATGACTGGTTTGACGGAGGATGAGGCCAGGGCGGTTCAGGAAGGTCGTCGTGCGCCTTCGGCTATTGCGACGGATCTCACCACCGATAAGACGATGTCGTCGCCGGCCACGGCTACCAGCAATGCTCCTGACAGTCCTACGAGTCCGACTACTGGACATTCGAGGAAGTCGAGCTTGGGATCTAAGATCAAGAGCGTGTTCGGGAGGAATAAGAATTGATGGGGATTTTTTTTTTTCGCGTATTCGATGTCCGTGGTTTGACGGCGTGGTTGAACTTTGATGGAAAAAATCAATTGTATTCAGTTGTACGATAGGGATGAATTCAAATATATCGCGCAGGGTTCCACCGGGGCTGGAACGAGTCTTTGGTATGAGCCCCTCATCCTGAATAGGGATGTGGGTGCAAGGAAGGAAGGGAAAAGGCGGACATACTAACGCATATCACCTGGCCGTGTTTTACCGGGTATTCGTGGATTGCCTCACCGCTCCCTCATTTCAAAAGGTACCGACTCAAAGATTTATAACTAGCTACCTTAGTATTTTGAGAATGTGCATGCAAATTTTGGTTACAAAAATCGAGCGGGAAGGGCGTTAAGTGAAGCGGACCCGCCGGGAATTTGGCGAAGAATCCATGGATTTATCTTCAACCTCACGCGCTACAGGACTGAGAGGCCCTATGCTTTCCATTCTCTCAGAGTCGATGGTTATATGCAATAGGTATACTCCTGTGTGTTTTGGAGTCGATCAGGAATGTTTAGCCTCCGATAGCTGCTGATTAGTCCTTGCGAGTGGTCATTCTGATTAAGTAAGCACAGCCAAGATTCTCCTTAGGGCGGATTGCAGACCGCTTACTGCGTTGGTATGCCCTAAGTCTGTCTCAGAATTCTGTAGGTCAGCTCTCCAAGGGTATTACTATGCTCCCATGAAGTAGCTAAAACGCCGTGCCACTTAATGAAGCAGTGCATTTGTTTGAAGGGATTTTTCACCAAATTTCCGACGGATCCGCTTCACTTAACGCCCTTCCCGCTCGATTTTTGTAATCAAAATTTGCATACACATTCTCAATATACCAAGGTAGCTACTTGTAAATCTTTGAGTTGGTACCTTTTGAAATGAGGGAGCGGTGAGGCGATCCACAAACACCCGGTAAAATACGGCCAAGTGGTACGTGTTAGTAGCGGAGAGATAGAAGGGATGCCAAGCCGTGCCTGGGCTTGCGTCACAAGAACCAAAACAGCTGTCAATATATATTCGGCTTTCGGGAGTCGCTAGCACTGCGTAATAGTACGCCAGAAGTAATTTGTGCTTGTTCAATAGTTGACGTGGGTTGGACTCGCGTGTTGTGTGGTTGGTGATGTTGTGGGAAGAATCTTTGGGCGGGTGATGGTAATGTAATCTTTGTACGACCCCCCTTCATTGAGTAGGTATAGCAGCTGGAACTTAGGGGTAAAACTTGTGAGTGATGGGGTTTACCCCTTGGAGAATGAAGTGTGAATCTATGACGTCATTATGTTCCCATCTTCAATTGAAGGCCGACTACGCCTCAGACAACGCAACTAACGCCTCTTTCAATCAC
Organism: Tulasnella sp. JGI-2019a; assembly: GCA_019633535.1. Lineage (NCBI taxonomy): Eukaryota > Fungi > Basidiomycota > Agaricomycetes > Cantharellales > Tulasnellaceae > Tulasnella sp. JGI-2019a. The sequence continues at coordinate 29,822 of WSUE01000147.1, forward strand.
TCCGTCCTATTTCTTTAAAGAGTTGACTGTTTGTCCAGATAATCAAGCCCCAGGTTTCTTGAACCGTCTGCAGGATTTGATCGGCAATATCATTGACGGCTACTCATCAACGAACAGCCCGCTTCCCCTCCGAATGGTACATTTATTTTGGTGCATCATCTCTCAAAATCCTCTTGTAATACCGAATCCTACTCTCATGTCAGCCAGCCTTCTCCCCGCTCCTAGAGACAACCTCACAAACACCGCATCCACCACGTCCCGGCCGATCGTTACCTCGCCCTCGGCAACATCCCACTCAGCGCCTTCGCCGAGCAAGAAAACAACATGCCTAATCTAACCAGTCCCCACCCCCCATTCGATGGCGTTCCCGTCGGGGAGACGTGTCAAAATCCCGGCACAGCCCACGTCCGGAACTACAGCCAGACTACGCTTCCCAACGCGGACCAAGGGAACGCTTTGAACCCTCAACCCACGACCTCCGAGCGCGCGCAACAGGTCATGTCGACTGCTCAAGACGCTATTGTGGGCGTGTACAATCACTCTCCGACGGAGGATATAATTGGCAGTGCGAAGGATACAGCCACTATCTCGAGAAGGGAATGGCTGTGTTGGGCCTTGTGCCCACTACTGGATACAAGGCGAAGAAGGAAATTTGGGAGACGAATCGAATGGGATGACATCAGATGTTGCTGGCTTCAAGCAAGGAAGTGGTCAGTTAGGGTTTGATGACCGGTGATTCGTTAAAGGGAAACCGTTATCGGGAGAAGGATGCCCCGCGCTGGGTCTCGGAGATGCAGCATCTGAAGCAGAGGAGTGCTATTGGCAGGTTGGCCTCGCAGCTCCTTTAACGTCAATGTTTGGTCGCTGACCCTCAACACCATTATAGCCTCCAATTGAAACGGTGGTGACCTCATCGCCTCCCACTGTGTCACAAGCCACCTCTCCCAAATCCGGCTTGTGGGCGCACATCGCCAGTGGAAACACGCCCGTTTCTACACCCGGTGGTGCTGCTCCTGCTAAGGGGGCAACGTCGTGGTACCGGTCGGAGCGTCGACTTACCCGTCTTTGGAGCCATACGAGGGCAACACGGCTATCCAAGGTCTCGAATCTCCGGCGCAACCTACGACCACCTCCGTGACAAGAGGTTGCCGACCATCCTGGAGAGAGAGTCAGGGTTGGCCGGTAGTACCTGCGCCGCTTCCGCGGTGTCGTTCGCAATCGACAATTCTACTACCGCTGGGACTAGAAATGGTGGTACGAACGACGGGTGAAATAAGGATATGACTGGTTGAACGGAGGGTGAGGTCAAGGCGGTTCAGGAGGTAGACGTTGTAGCGGGGGTTCCACAGTAGAGTAGTGTCGTGTTGTTCCCACGTAGTCAAACCACCCAATGACACCTTGTCGTCGTCGCCCGAGCCTTCCCAACGTGGGCCTTCCGCCATCGTGACGAATCTCACCAATGAGAAGATGATTTCATCGCTGACCTCGGCGCCAGCCATGGCCATGTCTACAAGCAACGCTCCTGACAATCCTTCGAGTCTGACTGGACATTCAAGGAGGTCGAGCTTGGGATCTAATATCAAGAGCGTGTTTGGGAGGAACAAGAATTAATGGTATCCTTTTGCATTCAGTCGATTAAGAGCCAACGCAATATTTCGATTCACAAGAAAAACTAGTGAGAGATCGTGTCCTAGTCATGTCATTGATATGTGGATTTCTGGGCTCTCTCCCATATGGCACTAGAGCCAGTAAAGTCCGATTCACGAAGACTTGATAAAAATCAGCCAAGGACTGATGCTAAATGCACACAAGCCCGCCGTTGTGATCCAGACGGTTTTAACATCTTGTTGGTATGACCAAAGAAAGATCTGGAGCACCATACACCAGCTCCCAGCAATAAGTGAGAAGATACCTGTATCAAGCCATTCGTCAACCGTTATGCGGAGGCGCGGACCTAGTCAAGGCTTACAGTGACACCTCATCCAGGCCCATCCATCACCGATGCCATAATCTTCGAGAAGGCTGTCCATTCTTACTTTGACCGGCGGTCCACCGGGAAAGCGCAACACGGCCAGTTTTGGCATGTCGCCCAAGCGGTCGATCATGACCAAGGCTGCGATTGCAGCGCTCGCGTTGAGGAGGAAGGCAGCGTATGAGAGCAATAGTAGGAATCTATATGCGCCCACGGCCCCGCCTGGCTGGCCGTCGGTTTTGATTGCGGCGATCAATTGCGTTTCAGCTACACAAAAGAGGGCAGACTGCACAAGCCAACGGCGAATAGGATGTGGTGAGCCACCCTGGATTCAAGATGGGTGCATGTAGGCTACTTACAACAACGACTGCAGCTCGCGCAGAGGATATCCATCCTTGCCGCTGCGACTCTACGAGCGCAGGGAGCTGGCATTCTAAGTGTTCTTTGGCTTGTGGGGACGATCTGTATTCAGTGTTTTTTTGGAGGGGAGTGCACCCGGATACACTTACTAGCGTAGATAGGTTGAGGCATGTGGATATTGTAGATATGCGAGAGATGGCTTTCTTAGCGGAGTTCTTAAGATAGAGAACGAAGGCTGTGTGTCTACCGACCAATGACTTCGGCAATACAGCCACGGATGCTGTGGCTCCGGGTTAGGGTTGTCGCGAGCCCAAGCCAGCTTGCAGCCAGGCTTGGCTTGGCCGTGCTTGGTGTCCGCCAGGCCAAGTCCACAGCTTGCGAGCCCGATTGTCAGAGTTTATTGACTGAGTGGCAGCGGTGGTTGTATACCGCCGACACCGGCGCCGGGAATGATCCAGAATGAATCTAAGGGTTCAAACCGGTGCGACGTGAGGCGTTTTCATTACATACATAATTTTATATGGTTGATTGGCAAAGCTTGCAAGCCAGCTGGAATTGGCTAGCCGAAGCTTGGCTTGGTTGCCACAAGCCACGTGCATAGGCTTGCGCCGTGTGAACTCAACGACCAAGGTGGCTATCAATATTGGGCTTTTGGGAGTCGCTGATACTGTATAATAATATGCCAGAAGTAACTTGTGCCTGTTAGTGGTAGGGAGCACTAGACAAACCCTCGCAGCTGATTTCACTATCAGATTCACGTTGCTGGCGGGTAAATCACTAATTTTCACTCCTAGGCAAATGCAAGGGTGAATTTCATTAGTAATTTTGCACCTTTCACTACTTGTGTCACACCACTGGATCAAGTTTGTGGTAGTGAGAATCTACCCCATTTCTGCACTCAGTGGAGCAGAACGCGAAACCCACGGGGCAAGCCCGGGCACGGCTTGACTTGCGGCAACACCATATTATTTGAGAGCATATCGTATTTGTAACCGCGTCCTATAGTTTAAACATCATACATAATACCTATGGCCTTTTAGGTTTTCTTTTAACCGTCGCGTAATTGCCTTGGAATAGGGCTTTCCTCCATCATCCAAGCATAAGCGATCACGCTTATTAGCCTCGCCTATATCTAGAAATATATATCTAGGTTCATCTGCGATGTGCGACACTCCGCCGCAACTCACATTCCTCCTGTTACTCTCTTCCGCCCTGCGATCTGATGCTGGTCTATATCCCCTCTCTATGCCTCATACTTCTGACTCCGTCATTGTTGGCACACCCTACGAGGCGAGTTCAGTCTCCTCCCTTGCCTTCCAACTATAGCCGGTGGGTGGCTGACCAGTTGAATTTCTTCATTTTAGTACCCATCTAAAGCGTATGATGAATGATGATGTGCTAAACGAAGAATTGGGGGATGCACGAGGTATGTGGCCGCTGGATGCTATGCATCCTATCATTTAGAGCGAGGAGGAACCTCATCAATCACGTATACCATATATAGGGGGCCCAACAGACGACACAAATCCACGACTGAGGTGGTTCTGGAATCCCTGGGCCCGTCTACCAGACCCTGACCAAACCCCATCCAAAGGTATGCATGTGCCATGAACCGCTGCACTATGGTCAAAGAAATCATGCGTGTCCTTCATCCTCGGCGCTCCAGAAATGTACCAAAAGCAGCTTGAGGAACAGCGTTCTGATGGGCACGATAGCATACATGGTATGTATACCCCCAATATGCATACCCACCCATCTGCGTTTCTCGCATACTGATTCGATGGACCATCAGAAATGCTTCAAGACCCGGTTATGCGTGGCCCTAATTCGCCAACCGATAATCGCGGCGAGTCATCGATAGATAACCAATTCAAACCAAATGGTATGTCTCGAGAACCACTGCATGAAAGCTGACTCAACCATGCGTGTTCTTTATCTCAGAAAAAAAGAGAAAATGGGTCGACAAAGGGCGTTGGAGCGGGGTCGATCGTAGTCATTCCCTCGATTCGTAGATGTCGTAGATAGAACAAGACCTAGCCTTGTGCTGGAGACCGATTTTTTGCCATCTGGAACCAATAACTGTATACATCGAGACTTCATCCTTAGTCTTAATGGATTGAACATGTGATATATGCACGTTCTCGAACCCCGATCGGTCGTAATTGGCATATGTGCTTTACTCACGCCAAGCCTACGCCTTTGGCTTGGCGCACCGTAAGTCGACCTGATTATGTGCAATATCTGCCGTACTTCAGCAAAATCAGCTAACCAATCACATGCGTTATTACAATGATGCTACAGTGTACAAACTAGGACCCACAGTTGATGCTACCTCTCTCACAATAAACCATATATGGCTCACACGTCTATATTGCATATAAGTACTTTTTCCTATACCTTATACGTGTTTAAAATTTCTGTAGCCGCCTAGTGGCTCAGATAGACCATCTTAGGTCTGCTGTTCGGTCCCCGAAAAAGCAACTATCATGAGGGAAACCATAGTCTCATCTATATTTCGGACACCGTGCAAATCCAATCATCTTTAGGGCTTTCCAATTGTCCTGAGTGGACTTATGATTTAAGGGTGTACTGTATCTGTATTCATGCAGTCGGTTAAGGAGGTTGGGTATGTTGCCTCTACCGTCTCGACGTTTCATCGTAACCGTCGCTTGATACGAATACGGGGGAAGTTTTACTCTAAGCGACCCCGCTTACTAACCTGGTAAATATTCATAAATATCATCCATCAACTTCAGCTCATACATCGCGTTGCGTCTCCTCTTCTGTCCTGTGATAAGATGTTGACCCGCACAGTCACTCTCTGCCTCGCGCTTCTAACACCATCGTTGTTGGCACGCCCTACAAAGCAAGTTCAATAACCATCTTTGCCCTCGAACCATTCAGGATGGGCGCTTAACCAGTTGACCTTTTGTTTATTGTAGCACCCACATCAAACGTATGACGAATGACGAAGTACCAAACAAAGAATTAGACGATACTCGAGGTATGTACATATCGGATGCTAACCACCCTGTCATCTGAGCGAAGGGGACCCTCTTTAACCACGTATAAAATAGGAAGCCCAAGAGGCGACACAGATCCACAACTGTTATGGTTGTGGAATAATCCTGCCGACGTATCAGGCCCGTCGGATGACCAAAGCAGATCAAAAGGTAAGCATACTCCTTTGAACCACTGCACTACAACTAGTTAAACCATACTCGCCCTTCATACTGGGCACTCTAGAAGCGTATAGAAAACAGCTCGACGAACAGCGTTCCGGAGAGCTGCCGAGCATACATGGTATGCGCACACCCATTGACCCATCCGTGTCTCTTATATACTGATTTAATGGATCATCAGAACTGTTTCAAGATTCGGCCACGCCAGCTGATTCGTCACCGGGTAATCCCGGTGAGCTATCAAGCCCCGATGACCAAATCAGACGAGGTATATATGTCCCATGAACCAATGCATTATAGCGGGCTAAATTGCGTGTGCTCATCATACTAGACACTCTAGAAATGTATAAGAAGCAGCTCAGCGATCACCGTTCTGGAGGGCACGGAAAGCTGCCAAGCATACCCGGTATGCACGCCCCCCACCCGCTCACCCGCATCTCGTACTGATTTGATGGACCATCAGAACTATTTCAAGGCTCAGCCCTGCAGAACAACTTAACACCGGGTTTCACACGGCTTCCACCCATTGGAGGAGCGACCAGGTCGAGAGTCGGTGCAAGTGGCTCGCAATCGGGGGTTCACGAATTATTGGCTATGGAAGGTACAGTGGCGCATCTTATCTCTCCTCATTCGATTCGTACTTATCACTGAGAATTTTCAATTGTCCCGACGGTGGCATCATATTACACATCAGAAAATACCTCCGGTCTTGGGTCCCCCCAGCCTTGGTTTCAAAACGAATATCCCGTCGCTGAAGGAGAAAGCTCCCTATGGCAAGGTCGCGAGAGTACCACGAGCGGTCTTACCACCAACCCTGAATCCCCGTCCGAGGTAAGGACACTACTCAGCCACCGTTTGACCTCATTGATTCATTTATATTCGTTCAGCCCGAACGGTCACGGGATGATGGACCCCCGTTGACACGCAAGAAGAGGCCGGATATATCCAACCGGTGGACGGTATACACACCGGCCAAATATCAACGCAAGGAGAATGAGCCCAAGCCAGTCTCGCAGCCGGCGACAGGTGGCATTCGCAGGCGACTCACTCCCGGAGACAAAAAGGCCATCTGCATCCTACTGGGTAAACTATGGGTGCCGCAGCAAGTAATCGCCGACGCGTATCACGTCTCTCTCCCCCTTGTTAGTCAGGTAGTCCAAGACTGGGACTGGTGGATAAAGTATGACGTGGAGGCGGAGGCCTTGCCTGAAGAGTTGAAGCAGTTTGAAAAGCACGGGTATCCGTAATAATCATTTGGGATCCCACAGTTTACATAATCGTTATATATGTTGCCTTTGCCTCTTTCCTTCTTTTAACCGTCGCTTGGAATACGAGGAAAGGGCTTCGAATCTAACTAATCTACTATCGTTTTAAACCTAAGCGACCCCGCTTACTAGCCCCGCCTATGAGAATCTATGTCCTAGTTCATCTACGGTGTGTCACAGTACACCGCACTCTTCAGCTCTACCATTGTTCTCTCCTGCCCTAGGACATGATGCAGACCCATATAGCCTCCCTGTGCATCATCCTTCTGGCTCCGCCATTGTCGGCATGCCCTACGAGGCGGGTTCAATCCTCCTTACTGCCTTCAAACGATTTGAAGACGGGCGATTAACCAGTTGAATTTTATTCATTGTAACACCCGTACCAAGCGTATGATGAACGACGACGTGCCAACTAAGGAATTAAGCAACACTCGAGGTATGTAGCTGGCTGAAACAATGTATTCCATCGTTTAAAGTGAGGAGGAACCTCTTCGGCTACTTATTCAATAGAGGGCCTAGCGGACGACATGATGTTGTGGTTGTGGAATTCCCAGCTGCCAGCCTACCAAACACACCGGATGGCCAAATCCCATCGAAAAGGTTTACATGTCTCCGTGAGGCCACTGCGCACCAACTGGCTAAATCATGTGTGACCATCATACTAAGCACTCAAGAAATATATCTTGACGAACGGCATTTTGAAGGGTTCACCACGAACCGTTGGCTACGGAAGTTGCAGGCGCATTGCAGGACAGTCATCGTGGTTCGGAACAGGATTTCGTGCTGCCTCCCTGGGGCATCTCGGGGGCGCGCAACAAACCATCGCCTGCGAATGGTCCTTGCTATCACATATCTCAATTACTGAGGGGACCTGACGATCGCGACTTCCTTTCTCAACGTTAGGCAGTGGGCCTATCCAATATTTCCCTCGATTTCAAAACAGAAATAGACCCGCTGAGGGGGAAGGCTCTCCGTTGCAAGGCCGTGAGAGCACCGCGACGGGTGACGATAAAGAGGCTGCGTCACCACTTCACTCGATGATTTATTATAATATATTCGTGTAGCTCGAACGATCATCCGACAATGGGAAACGCAAGAAGAATCCAAAGTCCCACTCATCCGCCCTCGAGAAGAAGGCGAAGAATACCCAAGCAAGTAAAGGGGAAGAACTACGGTTGGCTCTCTGACGAAGACCGAAAGGCCATCTGTGTTCTACTGAGTCGGCAAAAAGTGGTACCACAGAACATCGCCAACGCGTATGGAGCGTCTGTCTCTGGAATTCATGGGGTGGTTGGGGATTGCGAGTATTGGATGGCGTCTGAAGTGACGCCGGCAGCTTTGCCTGAGGTGTTGCAGAAGTGGCTTGGAGAGTGAATTGGTTACCTCGTGGGGTGAGGCTGTTTTTTTCTTTCTCTTCACCCCTCGCTTGGCGATTTATGGATAAGTTCTATCGATTCGTGGGTTCGATTGGTTATGCTTGTGAAATACGCGTTCTTAATTCCCCGAATGGTGTCGTATGTGCTCCCCTCACCTTGATGCGAATGTACTAAGTTCAAAGAACGGGTGTAAATGAGCCACACTCGCACAATCCGAGATGACCCCTGCCAAGCGCAAACGCAATCACAGACCAGTATGCACGAGGCTGGACGAATGAATGGTTGAGCGATTGAGATGCTGGAGGGACCTCGCGGTACAGCGGCAGTGCGCCATGTCACGGGTGATTCAGACAACACGTTTTCTGGTCGGCTTTGAATTACTCTCCCAACACGTGGAACGAATCAAAGAGCACCTCATTTCTGGTCATTGAGACTTGAAGGATGCGTCGTTCCTAACAGGACAGGGTTGAAGGTGCGTACCTTTTTACAAGAGGGACAATCTGTCAAAGGCCAAAATAACCAATGGGGTATGATGCGGCATCATCAGGGCGCGACAGGTCGAACGAATGGTGTGCAACCTTTTGCGGAAGCCCTCAACCACCACACGGGATGACCCCGCCGGCAAGGAAGAAGCCTCGCGGCAAGACGACTGAGATTATTTATAGCAAATGGGGACCAAGAAGTTATCCCTGGCGGGTGATTCAGGTTTGAAAGTGCACTTTACAACAAAAAGAGGGTCAATCCGCAAGGCCTGTATGGAGATAGAGGTGCATGGGTACGGCATTGAGACGATCGCCGGGATGATTGCCGCCCGCCAAGTTATTTTACCATCAGATAGATGGGTTTCGGAGACGTCGGTGGGTCGCATTGAGATGTTTGGGATTGTGTATGGTCATGGTCACAAGCGTGAGTGGCTTGGTCTAGAGGCGTGGCGGGGGTTTTACACGTGCAACTTGGCGGGAAAAGCGATGGGTGACCCTTCAAAGATAGATCGACAGGTGATCAGACATTCCAAGAATAAAAAGCTTCATCCAGGTCCAAGATCGGCATGGTGTTCAAGCTGCCTTTAACCATAGTGTCAGAACAGTGAAAGTGCTGGAGTTTTTGCATCACGATGTGGCTTGAGCACTGCAAGAAAGCTCCCGCTGCAAATGCGCAGAACACAAAGGATCGGCAGTGCGATGTTGGGATTCGGCACGGATAAAAAGCGGGATTGCCGCCACGCCCGTTGGAGCGCCCCCCAACCATATTTAAATCTTGACCGACGTCAATAAACCACCTAACAGTCGACGTCGGCATCCGCATCTGGAAGGTACGGCAGGGCGACAACATTCTCATTAATCCCCTCCGCAAGGAACGTGGACGTTTCTTGGCAGACTTTGCATTGAGCGCTTTTTGATTGCGTCACGACGCACCCACCCTGCCCGTCGATTCAGCCACGAGCACGAGCCATCTTTCATCGTCGTCATCCTTTTTCCCGCACATCATCACCTTCTTATCTTACTTTGGACATTCACGGATTGGGATCGCCCCTTGCAATGGTCTATCATATCTCGGATGAGGCACGGGATGGATCACTCAGACGGCGTAGGCTTGGCTTTGGTGGAGAGGAGCGGTTAGAGAGACGTCAAGGTTAGTCTATTTTCGACTTTCACGTCTTTATTGCCATCATCTGTGCACATGCCATATCATCTGCCGATACTTTCTGTCGATCCTCTCTGGATTGTATCACATCCCGCAATACCATCCCCGCCCTCCTCACCAACACCATCCGCAGTCCATCTTTCACACCCCCGACGCATCTCTTGACATCCACGGCAATCGACCCATATCGTTGCATGTGTCTTGCACTGTGAGGCAGCGTTGGTTTTGCTGCTGTCGAGTTTGGGCGCACTAACGCCGTCCCATCGCCTTTATCCTTTCGCTGCTCTCTTCCGTTGTGTGGCTGCGTCGCCTTCACGCCAGTCACCGCTGGAGATCCTTCACATCTTTCCTCCTCCTCACCATCATCTTTTGAATGGCACTGGCAAGATAGCGATAAACTGACAAAAAAACGTTTCTTGATATCTCTTCATCCTCCCAAATATCTTTGCAATCTCGACTCGATTCCAATCTGGCCGTCGACTGTCGATCCAATCTCGCCCTTCGATCTTCGTTTTTTTCTTCCTTGGGAATTTGATTGGCGTCCATGTCTTCCGCTGGTGGTGCTCCTTCGTCTGTGACGACGGATGATCCTGGTACGACCCCGACACCTACACCTGAACCTACATTTATACCGACCCCAACTCCTACCCCGACCCCTACTCCTACTCCAACCCCAACACCTGAACCTACCTCTACCCCGACACCTACGCCCACCCCTACTCCTACACCGACACCGACACCTACTCCTACACCTACACCTACTCCGACCCCTACACCTACACCCACCCCAACTCCCACTCCGACACCGACACCGACACCGACACCGACACCGACACCGACACCGACACCAACTCCTACACCAACTCCTACGCCAACTCCGACACCTACGCCAACACCTACTCCTACACCGACACCGACACCGACACCAACTCCTACGCCAACTCCTACACCGACACCAACACCAACGCCTAAACCCACATCTACGCCCCGAATAACTCCGACGCCTACACCTACGCCTACTATTGCGCCTACGTCCGCCGCACCTACAACGCGTACGCTAACTCCTGCTTCATCTCGTGTTGTCACTCCATCTCTGACAACTACCGTACCCATCACTCCTTCATCCGATACCCCACCTACGACCTCATCACGTACCGTACCCATCACTACACCTAATATTATCTCGACTTCGGTGATTGTTACTTCGGCGCGAACTTCAACTCCAACTCCGACTTCTACACCTGGAACGACGTCTACTGTACCTACAACTCGTACGCCGACGTCAACCCTTTCCTCATCTCGCGCTGTTATTACGCCGACGCCGACTTCTTCATCGTCTCGCGCTATTATTACTCCAACACCAACGCCTACTTCATCCCGCGCTGTTATTACAACACCGACTCCTTCCTCATCTCGCGCTGTTACCACTCCAACACCTACTCCGACACCTACACCAACGCCTACTTCGTTCCGCGCTGTCACTACAACACCGACTCCTTCCTCATCTCGCGCTGTTACCACTCCAACACCTACTCCGACACCTACACCAACGCCTACCTCATCTCGCGCTGTTACAACAACTCCGACTCCTACCCCTACACCGACATCTACTGTACCTGCGACCCATACACCGACACCTACTTCGGCTGTTCGTTCATCTGTTGTGACGACTCGGACTGTAACACCAACTCCGACGTCGACTGCCGCTACAACACCTACGCCCACTCCAACACCGACACCTACTTCGGCTGTTCGTTCATCTGTTGTGACGACTCGGACTGTAACACCAACTCTGACATTGGCGTCTGCGACAACACCCATACCAACGTCAATCGTTCCTTCGACCACTATCATCCATACATCCTCAACGCCCATCGTTCATACCACGTCTAACATTATTTCAACTTCGGTTATCCCTTCACCTATCGCTCCAATATCGACTCCAACTCCAACTTTGACTCCTGCAATACCCACCTCTATTATTTCATCTCATGCGGTCACTCCCACCCAATCAAATGTCGCGTCGATCGCTTCCACCAACCGTCGTGCACCTGCCGTCTCGACCGATATTATATCCACCGCATCTGGTATCGTTTCGTCTATATCTGCTGTCTCTACGTTGCCCGTTGTGTCTTCTACTCCTGCAGGAACAGGGACCGATACTACTGGACCGACACAGTCTACAAATCCTACGAGTGCTGCGTGAGTGTTGTTTAACCTTTTTTCTGAGGGTTGTTTTGTGTATGAAGGGAAGAGAGATTCACTGATGGGTTTAGTGCTTCTTCTATTCGTGTTACGCCGACTCCGACTCCTACACTAACACCGACACCAACGCCTACACCGACGCCTACTCCAACTCCAACCCCGACACCTACACCAACACCTACACCCACTCCGACACCCACACCTACACCGACGCCAACGCCGACACCAACGACCACACGTGCAACGATTATTACGATCCCTACGACCTCGGCTGGCCCGACAACGACCAATAGACCAACTTCTGCGGCTCCTACTTCCGCTGCACCAACAAGTGCAGCACCCACCAGCGCAGCTCCGACAAGCGCAGCACCAACCAGCGCCGCACCCACCAGTGTGGCACCAACTAGCGCAGCGCCGACATCAGTCGCTCCCACCTCAGCTGACCCTACAAGCGCAACGCCTAGTGAGTCTCACCCTTGATCTTTTCTTCTTCTTCAGCAGCGTTGGACGATGTGGACGTTGGCGTATTGAATGTTTTTTTTTCTGTTTGATTTCCCATCGTTTTGCCCCGTCAATCTGATCATTAGCTTCTTCTGATCCCCCTTCCACGCCCTCTTCCTCCGCTGTCGTACCAACGTCTTCCGCTGGTCCTACGACGACTGCACGGTCATCGATGGCATCATCCGTCCGTTCAGAGTCGACGTCCGATGCGCCAACGTCTGCAAGTACTCCCACAGTGACTGTTTCCAGCGTACAAGTCACTGCGACAGAGACGATCCCCATTGTCACGGGACAATCGACTATTGTGGCCGCCAGTACCGCTGTGACAACTCATGTAGTCACGATCCCTGCATCCGGTATGTTTCAAAAAGATTTCCGACTTGGATCATTTTATGACGGAACTTCCCTTTTTCCCCGATTTCAGGCACGGTGTCTGCTGTGAGGACGACGGTCGTGGCACCCGTTAGTACGATCACCGTCGCATCGACCGTTCCGCTGACAGGTGTGGCTATGAGCGTGGTGGTGAGCCAGAGTCTCGTACCGAGCGCACAGACGAGCGTGAGCGCCCCTGTTGTGAGCTCTATTGTCACTGGTGCGTGCGCTTTCTTGCATTCTCCCTTGACCGCCGAGTGCTCACTCAAGTAACCTTGCTTTGCAATAGAACCCAATGGCCACACGACCGTGACTTTCCCGTCATTGTATACAACAACGTGGATGAGCACCTCGAACGGCGTGCCGTTGACAGTGACACAGGTTGTGGCTCAGCCCACTGGGGTACTGAACACTAGTGGCGGTGGCTCGGGTGCTTCGTGAGTTCCCTTCTCCCCTAAGGTTGGTTCTCTGACTTCGTTGATTAACTGTACTTGTGTGATTTTAGATTCTTCAAAAACAAGGGAGCTGTTGCTGGAGTGTTCATCGTCGTGGGCATCTCCGGTGCTGCAATCATTCTCTACGCAGTCTTCACGTATCTGAGAGGCCGGAAGAAGAAGAGATTGAGGAAGGAGTCGTCCTTGGCTGCGGCTGTGGGACAAGCCAGGTGCGTTTTACGTGGCCCCATGTCCTTTATCACTCCAAGATTCTGAGTAGCCGTTGCTTGCTTTCAGGCTGCCGTTTGTGGATGACGATGATCCCGAAGACCAGCCGCAACCTCCCTCTGGACGAACGACCGAAATGGGATATCACTCTGCTGGGGAGGCGAACCCGACATGGTTCTCGGGTCCGTTAGGTGCCGGTTGGCACCAAAACCAAGACGCTCCGTACGCAGACCAGAATGCCGGGCCGAGTCGATATGGTGATCCCGCCCCGATGCGGCCACCTGAAGGGATGAATGGGTACAACGCCGCCAATACCAGCCCGCTGGGCTCGATGGGTCAACAGGGGCTGCCAGTCATGTTCCCTGGGCCTGGTTCCAGCTCACATGGACACGGACACGGTGCTGGCAGTGGAAGCGGAGCGTATGGTCAACTTGAATTCGGTGGTCTAGGATCGGGCCCGTTACCGAACACACCCCTCCTCGCCAACGGTGGTGCACCCGCATCGCCACCCAATATCCATCGACCAATCGGAAACGGAGCGAGAGGATACGAATACGATTACTCCAATGTCGTACCACCTTCTGCTGCCGCGGACAACACTCCAGGTTCACCTATCGTTGGCCATGGGCAGTTCGATTTCAATGTCAATGGGAAGAGAATCAGTAGCCCACTACCGAGTCTTCCAGCGGGTGCTGCGGCACCTTCGTACAACCCATTGATCACCGCCGCGGGCGTGGGTAGTGCAACGGCGGGCGGGTATGTTGGTACCAGATCGAGGAGGAAGTCCGGTACCCCGTCCTTCGGGACCACCGCGTCTCGATACTCAGTAGACGACACCCCCCTTCCGGAATCGGCTCAGTCGCCCATGTCGATCGTTCCAGAGTCGAGCCTGGGCCACACGCTCGGTGGCCGATCTGGCTCGAGCGGAGGGCACAGCGGTCCCGGACCTGTCACGCCTGGATACGATGGCTACGATCAGCATGGGGTCCTTGACGGCGACCCATCCTACTTTATCAGGACCGAGTCTTCGGGAGGGAATGGCGCGTTCTGGGCGAACGGCAGACCGCGAACGCCAGTCATCGATCAGCGGTTAGATCCTGATAGTGTTCTGGGCGCGAAAGGGCGAGGCCCTTCTGCTGGGAAGCGTCTTAGTTCTGGAGCATTGGTGGTTGGTGGGTATGGGAGCGGCGGTAGTGCGGAAGGGATGGCGAGTCAAAGTGAGGAGAGTTTAGGCGCCGGAAGCTTCTTGAGGGATAATGAGGACTATTCGAGGAGAGTGTTGCAGGTACGTTACGCAGCGATGTCTCAGTAAATCTACATGTGGTGCTTATGAACTCCACAACCTTTAGGTTAAAAATTCTACTTGATATTTCCAAGACTCATGGACAGCGGACTGGGAAGGTAACGCAGTCGTTTGCTGCTACCCCCCTTCTTTGCGACCTATTTGCTTCCTTCCTATGGACCGCATGGACTGCTACTGCGTAGCGCTATGACAGGTGTTCTTCACCATCTCATTTTGCATTCACGTGTTCCCTTATCTTTACTCTCACCCCTCTTCTGTTTGCCGATCATTTTATTTCCCTTACATATTGCTGGACTAGACATTTTCAGTCGCTTTCCCCTTTTACCTCATCTATGCAGGACCTCTTTGCGCTCTCACTTCTTTCGCAATCGTTCCGTTCTTGTTGAACACCAAATACTTCGCATACATATACACATACACATCAATCTGCAACGCTTTTATATATGTCCAGCGCAATCGAAAATCGCAAAGGTATGTTGTTGGAGCTGGACGTTAATTCCCTTGCACTTATGGCGTACCTCACTTCCTATGACGGCCGAGCCACCTTGGGCTTCCATTGCACGCTATTTATCTCATCGCAAATGAACCTCTGACCTATTTCGGGCTATAAGATAACGGGTATCAACGAGTACAAGGTGTAACAGTAGCTAGACATACAAGATGACCAGAACCTACAACGATAAATAGGAAATCTGATAGCCGCACAATGATGGACAGAAAATCACGAAACATGAATGATCGGGACCTTTTGGTTTACTGTCATAATGATATTGCCTTGGTTGATGAGTGTGCCTCTGAGATCAGCTGGCAACCAGAACCTCCGCCCGCCTCTAGAACCCAAAACCCATCCATCTCCATCGAGCTGAAACATGATCTCAGGTTGCTGCACCACTGCAACTGGCCATGCTTGACCAGCCCATCCACTATTACCAGAGGACATCTGGTTCATCCAGTCCACATGACACTCAGTTGCCTGGCCAATAACTTCCCCAGTCTCAGCATCCCACAGGCGTAGGGTCCTATCATCAGATCGCGAGATAATAGTTGTGCCGTCGGGAGAGACAGCAACACTGTCAACCCACTTGGTATGACCTTTCATCGGAGGCCCAACAGCTGCCCCAGTCTTGATATTCCACCGACGCAGGGTTGTATCAGCAGATCCTGAGACAATGGTGGAGCCATCAGGATATACCGCAACACAGCTGACAGAGCCGGTGTGGCCCTTTAACGGTCGCCCAATAGCAGCGCCAGTCCTGGCATTCCATAAACGTATGGTGTTATCATCAGCTGCTGAGATAACAGTTCTGTTGTCAGGAGTAACGACGGCACCATTCAGGGAGTAGTTATGACCCTTCATAACATCCCCAATGGCTGCTCCGGTCCGGGCATCCCATAGACACAGTGTGTCATCGCGGGATCCTGAGACAACGGTTTTACCATCGGGAGATATGGTAACACAGTTGACCCAACCTGTATGCCCCTCCATTACCTGGCCAAAGCCCTTCCCAGTCCTAGCATCCCACAGTCGCAGAGTGTTATCATCGGACCCCGAGATAATGGTTGTACTGTCGGGAGTTACAGCAACACAGCTGACTGAGCTGGTATGTCCCTCCATTACCTGCCCAATGGCAGCTCCGGTCTTGGCATCCCACAAACACAGGGTCATATCATCGGATCCCGAGACAACAGTTGTGCCATCAGGGGATACAGCGACGCATTTGACCCAGTCTGTGTGACCCGCTTTTGCCCGGCCATTGGTTTCTTTGGTCCTGACTCCCCACACACGCAAGGTGTTATCGCGGGACCCTGAGACAATTGTCGTGCTGTCAGGAGATATAGCAATACAGTTGACCCAGCCCGTATGTCCCTCCATCACATGACCAATAGCCTCTCCGGTCTTCACATCCCATAGACGTAAGGTGTTATCATCGGACCCGGAGACAATTGTTGTGCCATCAGGATATACAGCAACACAGCTGACCCACTCAATATGACCCTCGATTGCCTGCCCAATGGGTGCCCCAGTCTTTGCATCCCACAAGCGCAGGGTCTTGTCAGCAGACCCCGAGACAATAGTCTTGCTGTCAGGAGAGATAGCAACGCAGCCTATCTCGCCGATGTGACCCCTCATTGTTCGGCCAACGGCTGCTCCAGTGCTAGCATCCCACAGACGCAGGGTATTATCTCGCGACCCTGAGACGATGATCACGCTGTCTAGAGATACAGCAATACAGTTTACTGAGCGTTTATGTCCCTTCATTACCCCAATGGTGACTCCAGTCCTGACATCCCATAGACGCAAAGTCGTGTCGTCAGATGCAGAGACGATGATCTTGCCGTCGGGAGATATGGCAACACACTTGACCGGACCAGTATGTCCCTCCATTCCCGGGCCTAAGGCTGCTCCGGTCCTGGCATCCCACAGACGCAAGGTCATATCGCGGGACCCTGAGATGATGGTTGCGCCATCGGGTGACACGGCGACGCATTTGACCCAGGCTGTATGTCCCCCCATTGGCTGGCCGATGGTCGCTCCAGTCTTGGCGTCCCACAGACGCAGGGTGCAATCACGGGACCCTGAGACGACGGTCTTGCTGTCGGGAGATATGGCAACACAGTTGATGGACGAGGTGTGACCATCCATTATTTGACCGATGGCGGCTCCAGTCTTTGCATCCCACAGACGTAGAGTGTTATCGTCAGATCCTGAGATGATCGTCTTGCCGTCGGGAGATACAGCGACACATCTGACCGCCCCGGAGTGTTTGAATGCGGTCCAAAGAGTTCGTGACCACCGCTCTGCGCGTCCACGAACTACCCTTAGGTGACCCTCGTCCAACTGCCCATATCGACGGCGTAGCTCAGTCTCCGATGGTATAAATGCCACCGCGGATCTGTATATGTGAAGGGAGCTCGTGACGATCGGCTCCATGAACTCCAGGATAAAGCGACGGAGGTCGTAGAGTAAAGTGGAGGTGAGTTCATTTGACTTGCGAAGCGCGTCTGCGTTCGGTCGTGGAGATGCAGTTTTCAACGGCACAGACCTCCGTGGATTAGGTACCTTGCCATATGTTGAACCCATCAGCTAGGAGCACGTATTTGATGTGGATGGAAATAATCCCACCTGGAGCGTTATTCCCATTGAAGAAGTCGTAGTTGCTGCTTTTTGAGCCGCTTGCGCATTGTAGTGGATTCCTCGCTTCTATTGAAGTGAAACCCATCAGCGTCATTCGTGTGGAAGAAAGTATTCATGATCGTACCTTGACCCAGGTCTCTGCTAAACGGACCAATGACACTGCCTCCCTCGCCTTGCCCAGCAGGCCCATCACCTCTACCCAGAAGAGAAGTGCCCTCGTCACGAACGTATCCAGCAATACGTCAAGCTGCGTGCTAAGAATTCTGTCGGGACGGACCTCAGAGAGATGGTCGGCCCAGTACTCGCAAGAGTACTGGAGAGAGCGAGGGACATATCGATGAATCCTATCCGCGAGATCATCTATCTCCGAGTTTAACTTGGATGGGTCAGCGAGTTGGCAGATGTTGCGCTTGAGACGATCCATCCTCTGGAGGCATCCGATCGTCATCTTCTCATGATGCTCAGCAACATCGAGCAAGAAGCGGTCGTCGCAGCGACCTTTCGTGACGAGGAAGTCGACGAACGATTTGTGCAGGAACTGGACAGGTTTACTGTCGGCCGCATCCTCATGGGCTGAGAAGATAAGGACAGAACCTAGGAAACTCAGAATCTGAAGGCGAATCTTCTCCGCTAAGACCTGAGGCGGATCCGCTGTAGAAGGTAGAAGCGCCGCCAAAGTAGCGATTGTGAGCGGGACTCGGGCGACGACAAGCATCCCGAGCGTGTTGCGCAGTAAGGAGAGGACAGGCCCGCCGATACTGGGAGGAAACGCGTTGTCCAAGGCGGTCGAGTACAGGTGGTCCAAGTTTTTCAGAGACGGCGTTGATAGGATGTGTTCGAGTCGTTCAGTTGGATCGCGATGGTTGGGATCCGCCACGAGAAGGATAACCGTTGAAGCCCAGATGAACGATTCGCCTGCCATCTGAGCCAGCTCCATGCGCTTTTGCTCCCCTGGCCAGTTCTTATCCCTGATTCCAAACTTCCTCACCAACGGTGGGAGGCAGTGCTTCAGGTACAAAATGATATCGCTCTGCACCGTGGAAGAGCCCTCGATATCCAAAGAGAGCGGCTCTACTGTAGGGAACACTGAATCTTCCTCCAGCTCACCTTGGATATGTGGCTCAACTCGACTCGTGAGGAAGAACTTGACACCAGCGGGTAAGCGACGGTGATCTTGACCGAGCAGCTCGAGCAGCTTCGTGGCATAGTCTTCCTCACATTCGTCAATGGCGTCGATGACGATAACCAGCTTCAGGTTTCTATCGGTGAGAGTAAGTAGGGGTTCGAGGATGAGTTTTTGGTACTGGATCACAGCAGGCGAAGTGACGATGTCTGAGTCCCTTTCGATGGCTGCGACGATCGTATCTCGAACCCTGCCCTGGGACAGCGATGCCAGCTGACGAGCGATTTCGAGAATGCAACGATTGTTTCGTTCGGGCTGGCTACGGGCGAAGTAGAAGCGTGCTCCCAAGCACTCTGCCTCCCTCGCCATCTTCTCTACTGACCCAGCGACAGCGGTCTTTCCGCTTCCGGCCACGGCTTTCAGCCACAAGATGTGCTTTTCATCATACTCTGGCTCCTGCATCCATCGTTTGATCCTCGCCAAGACAGCTACGCGGGTTCCTGGAGTACAGATGCGCTCCCCAACCCCCGATGCATCCGCGGCACTGCTGCCCCCGGCGCCAAGTTTTTCGAGAAGACGTCGAGTATCTGTAAAGACTCACGGTGAGTATATAATTAGAGTGTTTGTAAGCCAACATGTTCTTACTCTCGCCCTAGGGAGTTGTACGATGGTCAGAAAGGAAGTATAAGATATAAATTAGGATTCTTTACTTCAAGCCGACTCCCAATGCGCCCCATCCCGTGATGCGTGTCTTTAGCAACATCGTTGGTGTTCGCCGCCATGGCCTGAGCGTTCAAAGCAGCAGCATGTGTATCCTCCACGATAACACGCGTGTGTGAGGCAAGCCTGGCCGTGTCCCCTACGAAAACCAACGTGTCTCTCGCAGTGACGGCTGCGTCCTCAGCGGCGGCCAGGGTGTTAATCGCAACGACGCGCGTGTCGTGCACTACGGCTTGAGTATCTATCGCAGCGTTGACAGTGTCCTCCACTAGGTCCTGCGTAATCCCCACTATGCGCTGCGTCTCGGTCACTGTGGCGTTGATGTCTTCAACTAAGGCGAGCGTTGCGACGCTAATCTCCGTCTGAATCAGTCGATCGGCGTCAGTAACAAGTACTTGGTGCTGAAGGTACTGAGATACATACCTCGATGATGCGTCGTGCATCCTCTATCCGTTGCTTGAATACGTTCATTGTCAACACATCCTCGTTGTAGCTCACGAGCCGCTTCAAAGGGTTTCGTGACGCCAGGTTGTGCATCTCGACCTCCACGTCCTGTAACGCCCTGAATAGTAGCAGAGGCGCTTAAGATATGTATATATATGAGATGATGTACAAAGCCGCGGGTGCTCACTTATGAAAATCCCTCATTGCAGGTTCCATCGCTGGACCAAATGGTCGGTCAACGTTTTTCAAGGGACGGAGGGTGGCATCAGTCAAGTTTGCAATGTAAAGTGCCAGGCCCATTGCTTGTTTCCTGTTCCTTTTGACACCCTTCCAGTTGCGACGGCATGATCAAGACCGGCCAAGGGAATTAAGAGCCCAGGCGACATACCTGAGACATATCTAAGATCTTTAAGGAGATTACTGGGATAGCCAAGGCAGCGTCCTTAAAGAGACCTGGGATAGGTAGAACACCGAGAACATCCACTAGAGTCTGCAGAACCAATCTTGCGGTTTCTGCTGGATCGGCCATTTTGCTGAGAGCGACGGAGGTGGTCTAGAGATATGGTCGGAGCAACGGGTGTGGTATAGGGGAAGTGGGCTTATCGTTATCCTGACATGAGGCTCCAGCGCCCCGCAGTGAAGCGAGGCCGAGGCTCGAGCACTTCCATCTCCACCGACAATACGCCAGAGCACATACCAACGCTGAGGAGGCGCAAGTCCATAACAAATATATGTTGGACACAAGGTGCCCAAGCGTTATGTCTGGGGCAATGGCATTGGATGATGGATGTCTGACCGCGTACCTTTCACCTGCAATGAGAGTGTGATCTCAATGAAATTTGCCGGAATACCGCAACCAGTTGGGACCATGCATGCGCACACACCGAGATGCCACAGCTTGCAAATAACCCGCCGCTGCTACCTTACCTATCGAACCTCCCATCAAAACAAGCTCTCTTAGATGCCTTCCTTCAGAGGCCCATCTCTGAGCTCCGTACCCCAGCTTTCGTCATAGATAGGGCCATCGTGCGTCGGAACTGCGTTGAGATGCTTCAAGGCGCTAAAGACAGTGGCATGGCCTTTCGTGCGCATGTGAAGACTCATAAGGTATGTTTTACCCAGGAGATACTTTTCGTCTTTGGAATGGCCGGCTGATGCACGAAGTCACTATGACCTAACCTTAATCTTAGACTACGGAAGGCATTCGACTGGAGCTCTCACCAACCTCGGATATTGGAGATCAAGCGACGCCCTTGAAGTGCCATGCCATCATTGTCTCCACTCTTATAGAGGCTTGGGAAGTCCTTCGGAGTGGACTTGTAGAAGATGGGACTGTCAACGACGTTCGTACGCCCCCAGGTGCAATGCCTTTTTTTTCAGCTTACAAGGTCTCATTCTGTTGAAGATACTCTACGGTCTTCCCCTTCCTGTGGCCAAGATCGCCGAGATACACTCCCTTCAGACGCAATTGGCCAGCAAGGGTGCAAAAATGAGGCTCCTCGTGGACCATCCTATTCAGGCCGAGGCTCTGAAGGCGTACACAGAGTCTCTTGGTGACGCAGAGGGTCCGAGATGGTCAGTTTTCGTCAAGGTCGACGCCGGATACAAGTGAGTGAATACTCACATCGTTTATGGGGTATCCTTCTGATTGGTCTTTCACTCTCTTCGTCGCGCCGATATCCAACCAGACGGGCTGGGATCCCTCCATCTGCACCTATCTTCACTTCTCTCATCAAACAACTCCTTTCATGCTCATCCTTCATCAGTATCTACGGCTTCTATTGTCACGCAGGCAATTCATATTCATCCAAATCCCTTCCTGAAGCGACCAACTACTACTCCAGCGAAATCGACACGGTAGTGGAAGCAGCACACATCGCGAAATCCCTCGATGATGCTACATCCACGTCCACGTCCACATCCTACGTGCTCTCAGTCGGGAGCACCCCCACGGCACATGCATCTGCCAAGTTGCTGTCCATGGAGGTTTCGGGGACGCTCGAGCTGCACGCGGGCAACTATATCTTCCACGACCTCCAACAGCTCGCCACATCACTCATCGCACCGAGGGACATCGCGCACCGCATTATCGCGTCAGTGATCAGTCTTTATCCAGGAAGAGGGGTGATCGAGACCTCGAGGGAAATAGTTGAAGGAGAGAATGAAGTGGACGAAGCTATGGTGGATGTTGGGGGGATTGGGATGAGTAAGGATACTGGCCCAATCAAGGGTTGGGGCAAGGTCGTAGGCCTAGTGAAGACTGGGGCCGTGACCGAAGGTGGCCTTCACAGTGACGCAAACTGGTTACTCGATGAGAGCACTGGATGGACCCTATCTCGCATATCTCAAGAACATGGGATCCTCTCCAACGACAGGACTTCTCTTGTGGGCGCTAAAGTCGTATCGGACTCGGTGAAATTGGAAATCGGAGATAAGGTTGCCATCATCGGTCAACACGCCTGTCTTATCGCGTCCAGCCATCCTTGGTATTACATCGTTGACTCGGACTTGGCCGTAGACGAGTATGATCAGAAACGGAGAGGAGAGAGAGTTGTGGATGTGTGGGTGCCATGGAAAGGCTGGTAGTGCTTGGAAAAAATGCAGACGATCCATTGAGGCGCCTGTACGTAAGGGGATTGACTTTGAATTCTTGGCAAGGCTTCTTTGAGTGACTCTGTGCGTCGGCTCCGAAAATGCGGCCTCGAGGGTTTGTTTGTAAAAGCATAAAGACACGGGATTCGAGATGACGCTCCACCGATATCATCTTCCTTCTCCCAATTTCATCTCTCTCCGCTACTCCAAATTTCCCGATGACTAGTGTTGAAGAGAAATCTGAGAATATGGCGTCTGTGGTACTTTGTATCTGCCATAATAGCCTTTAGTGCATCTATGCTGACAACCCCAAACGCACAGGTTCAAAGTTCACAGCTGCAATCCAACACCCCGGGAAATCCAGAGTCCATCACGCTCCGCTCAGTCGGAGATGTGGCCGACGAGCAAAAGACGCATTCTAACTGCGATGGTAACGCGAGCAGCGCTACGACAGGTGGCAAGGCCGACGCCCCAGCATTTGGCAGTCGGGAAGAGGCCGACTTGCATTATGTCACTGGCTACAAGCTCGTCTTGATCTTTGTTGGGATGCTTATGTCGTGAGTCGGTTGAAAGTCGCCGGGAATAGGGTCGACGCTAAATGAGCATTGCGCAAACCAAGAGTCTTCCTCGTCGCTCTAGACCAGACAATTGTGAGCTAAGACATACAGAGGGTATATTACACCCACACCCTAACGTTATAAATCCAGGTTGCCACCGCCATCCCACGTATTGCATCGGATTTCGACGCCCTGGTACGTATGCCACAATCCACGTCCCTTATTCGCATTCCAATCATAATCAACTTTAGGAACAAGTCGTTTGGATTGCCTCTGGTTACTTTTTGACACAGTCTGGTCTCATTCTTACCTACGGTAAGTTGTTGACATTGCCCATCAGCGTTTCCTCATGGGCCCTCAATTTAATTAGGTCAACTTCTCGCCGTCGCAAATACTAAATGGGTCTACCTTTCGGCGGTCGTTCTCTTTGAGGTTGGCAGCCTCATATGTGGCGGTAAGTCTGTAGTAGGTCTCACTAAGGCCAGCGCGAAATCTGACCACACCCCTCCCATTCCTACCCGCACAGTTGCCCCAAACATCAATGTCTTGATATTCGGCCGTGCAATCGCAGGCTGTGGAGCCGCAGGAATCTTCGTGGCGGTGCTCGCTATTCTGGCTCGCATCAGTCGAATCGAGCAACGTCCTGTCCTCTTTGGGCTTTTTGGCGCTGTATATGCACTCTCAAGTGTAATCGGTCCGTTACTCGGTGGCGCTTTTACAGACCACGTCAGTTGGCGCTGGTGCTTTTACATCAAGTTTGTTGTTTTTCGAGCTCCTTTCTCTCTTCTCTGTTTGCCAGACTAACTCGGGTTCTCCTATTAGCCTTCCGTTCGGAGCAATTACAATCGCTTCCATTATATTCTTCATCAAGCCGGAGCATTCTATCCCTCTTGCCGATAGTCAGTTACCCACTTGGAGGAGAATGGCTAGCATCGATTGGGTTGGTTCGGCGCTTTCATTGGCTATGGTAACATCACTACTACTTCCTCTCCAGTGGGGCGGGGTCACCAGGCCATGGAGTAGCGGGTCTGTCATTGCTCCTCTTTGCGTTGTGAGTTCTCGCGGTTCCAATTCTGGGTTCAAATTCCAGATCGGTCGCTGATCATGCGTGATATTTAGTGCGGAGTGCTTCTCCCGTCCTTTATTGCCTGGTCGTGGTATATGGGCGAGAAAGCTTTGATGCCCCTCTCATTATGGAAGCGCAGAACACAGATTGGATGCTGCCTGGAGGCGGTAAGTGCATCGGCTGTCCCGCCTGTCAGTCGACGGACATCCCAAGCTTACTCAACACTCTTCTGTATAGTTCTTCACCATGCTGATCCTTCTAGTTGCGACGTATTACCTGCCCTTGTACTACCAGAGCGCGCAAGGGAAGTCCGCAACCTCGAGTGGCATCTCTATCATCGCTTTCATGGTAAGTTCATGGGTATTCTAGCAATCCACTTTGGGTGAATAACACTGGAAATACCCTTTGGTTAGATGAGCACTGTTACTGGGGCTATTGTCGCGGGCGGAGTTATCAGCAAGGTGCGTGCCCATGTAGCCATCTGCAATTGAACCCCACTGTTGACCGGTATCCACCTATTCGCATCAGATGGGATATCCTCTGCCGTTCCTTCTATTTTCCCCCTTGATATCGGCCGTAGGCGCCGGGTTGGCCTTCTGGAACCTCACCACGGGACGACCTTCGGCAGAACTTTATGCGTACCAGGTCTTAATGGGCTTGGGTGTCGGAGGTTCTATTCAGGTCAGTGGGTTTCTAATGCATCCAAGGGAAGCAAAGGACTGATTCAATATTACCGTTCATTCTTCGCAGAATACTATCATCGTTATTCAAGCTGAATACCATGACCAACCGCGCCTAGTGCCACAATCGACGTCCCTTGTCAACTTCACTCAAGTACGTTTGAAAGCTGCTGTGAACGTTGTTTGGTTGATAGACCCTCTTTGCCTCTAGTTGACAGGTGGAATCATCGGTGTTGCTGTTGCTGGCACAATCTTTGGCAACCGCCTTAACACAGGGCTCGCCAAGTACGCTCCGACGTTATCTGCCGCTTCGGCTGAGGCCGTGAGACAATCTGTCACCGCCATTAAATCGTTAGAAGGAGAGGATAAAGCGAACGTCATCCGCGCGTACACAGATGCACTCGGTGCGTTATTCTCGTTTCCCAGCCCATTCGGAGGGGTCGCTGAAGACTTCATTCCTCTCAGGATATGTTTTTATTCTCGCTATCCCCGCTTCCCTCTTGGCGTCGTGTTCCGCCGCCTTCATCAAAAACTACAACCTGAAGAAGCTCAACCTTGAACCGGGGATGGCTGCTGCTGCCTAGTTTGGGCGCACCCCGAGGTTTGGGTTTCGCTTCTGCGTTTGGCATCTACTTTGATCGTTACCTTTGCATGATCACCCTTATCCTAGATCTTTCTCTTGTATTTTGCCTTCGTAAATACCTAATCTATATTTATTCCGCTTGTAACGCGTACTTATCGCTATCAACCGCACTATCGATAGACTAGCACATATACATTTCCTTATTGTTTATTACATTCGCTCCCATCCCACCTCGCATAGAATGGGTAGATAGTACTAACCTCGGTAATGTTGGAAATCCTCGCTTCTTCGTGTTTGTGGACATGATAATCGTCTCGTCAGGGCTCAAAATAAGATAACGACTCAGGAATCAATATGCGTTGGAACAGATATATCTGGATGGGGAAGGCCGAGCCTTTATAGTTGGCATCGTTCAAATCTGTCACAGTGGAGTGAACGGAGAATTCCTCGTTATCTAATCTAATCTCCCTTTCGGAATGAGCCGGCCTTCCATCCAAACACGTGTGACGACATCATTCCCCCATCGATTGGAATACAGTCAAAGATCTGCAACGAAGTATCCGCAATACACTCACACTCAACCTCGACCGGAAAGCAAACGATGTCGACCGAGCCTTTGAGCAGTCCGCCTTTGAATGCAGGTCCGTTGCCCAAAGCCGCGCTGTATGCCAATCATATCGAGATCTGGAGCTCTGCCGGTGAGTGATCTGCCCTGTCAAACATCTCTAGCTTTAGGTCCGAGGGAAGAATGATGGAGAACGCTCAGGATGAATGATAGTGTTCTACCTATGCTCTGATAATGATGTATAATCTCCCTTTTGCTTTGACATAGTTGCCCTCACTTTGTGAGACACTCCGCTATCTTACTACGGTTGATGACCGCTCTGATCACTTTGATCCTTTCATAGAGAGGAGAAAGGATACTCTAATGATGAAGTTGATCGGAGGGAGGTTAGCCTCATGTCCGGGGAAAACTTCAACCCTGCATATCTCAAGATCAATCCAAGCGGCGAGTCGCCACCATTTGGCCCCACAAGATGGGGTGCAGATCCTCATTTATTTATTCTTGTTTCTAGGCGAGGTCCCGACACTCGTTGTCCCCCTCGACCGGTACATCGCGGCCGACATCGAGACCAAGTATAGACCATTGCACGATGTTTCTGTGAGTCTCTCTCCCGTCTACCTTCCCGCTAGTCAAAAGAATGTCTGATCCCTCTTCGATGCGATCTCATCAGAAAATCCTCGAGTTCCTTGACAAGTCCCGCACCGCATTCTCCAAGTCACATACCACATCGCACACACCTGCACCGAGTAAGCACAAAAAGTTAAAAATTCCCCGCAAACACTAATCGCTCGAACTTGCATCCTCTTCCTTGCACTTACCTGCGTAAAATAGCTCTCGCCCCAGCGACGATAGACGCGCTGGCCAAATCCAACGTCATCATCAAGCTCGTCCACTCCGAAGCCCTTGATCCAGAGTTCCTCTACCTCTCTGCGAGAACTCCCGAAGAGCTCGCTCACAAAGCAAAAGGCGAACAACACACCTACCTCAAGAACCGTTTCGCCACCCTGAAGGCGGCTTTCAGCCCCGCGTCCACTACGGCGACGCAGGAAGCCCTCCCACCCGCGCTCGGAGTCCGCGCAAAGGCCGCTTTAGAGATTAAGGAGAACGTTTACGATGGGTACCTCAAGGTGTATGATGCCGCTGCAGCTGGAGGTGAACCCGCGCCGCAGACGGACACCTTCTTGAAGCTCGGGAGGAAGGCATGGGAGGTAGATGTGAAGGCAGCCCTGGAGTTACTTGAGAAGGAGATCCAAATCTCTCATATCGCAGGCGGAGAGGAGCGTGGTCCTGGAGCGAATCCGAGTACAGTTTCGAACGTTGGAGCGACGGCTACTACGACACACTCATCTGGTGCCAATGCCGCTGCACCGGCTTCCAACGACTCGGAGACGAAGCGAGGCGCATTTATCTTGGGGGAACACGTCTGTCTGGCAGACTTGCATCTGTTCCCGTGGTTGGCAAGGGTGGTATCCCTAAGCGGAGGAGATTTGACTCCTGCTGGGTTGGACAAGGTCGGAAGTATGCTTGGAGAAGGTGCGGTCGTCGGGGAGCGGGTGAAAGAGTTCTGGGCCGCGATGTTGCAGCGTGAGTCATTCTCTTCTGCCCAATCAGCTCCTGTGTAGATAGGAGATTATAATACTTGGTGTTTTTTTAGGTCCATCCGTACAGAAGGTCTATGCGAAAGGTGTTCATTAAAGTTCGAGCCACGCGGTTTTCTCTTTCTGTCAAATGATCTGTAGAAATGGATTTCTCCCTGTCGAAAACGTTGAACCTAGAACTGAGGCGTTGTTACCCCTTCTCCCGAAGTGGCACCTATGAGTTCCAGGGGAGCATCTTCCTCGTTGGGAGATGGCCTCGAACAGCTACCAGTCACCCTGCCATACTTGACTTAGGACACTTGAGGACTGGGGATTGTGGGGCGCTATCGACCCCTCGCGGTTAGACCAGCTGACGCAGTTGTTGATGTAGCAAATATGTGCCTTACCTGCACCACGTTTCTGGTCAATGTCAGTGGTGTGTGCTGGCACAGACGTGTAAAAATTACGCCAAAAACCTCTGGCAAAGGCTCGGGCAATCGCAGCGAGGCGAGAGAAAGATGGCTGCATGATGGCATCCAGCACGATTACAAGATTACAAGTCAAAAACGAATCAATCCTGCAGTGGATGAGCGTCAACATCCAAGAGATCTCTAATACAAGACAGACTTCGTGACTCACCCATAACTTAATCAATCCATCCCACGATGCAGTGA
Organism: Tulasnella sp. JGI-2019a; assembly: GCA_019633535.1. Lineage (NCBI taxonomy): Eukaryota > Fungi > Basidiomycota > Agaricomycetes > Cantharellales > Tulasnellaceae > Tulasnella sp. JGI-2019a. The sequence continues at coordinate 58,381 of WSUE01000147.1, forward strand.
TGACCTTCGACTATCGAACATCGTTAGATTTCAATTCTTTCCCATCAAATCCGATGATATATCCAAAATAGAACTTACTGTCTCATGTGGTAGCCACTCATGCGCGATAACGACCTTTGAATGCGCCCTCAATCGACTCTTGATCCTGCCCGTCTTCCAATCCCAAAAGACAACATTCCCATCCCCATCTCCACTCGAGATCCACTTTCCATCGGGTGAGAATCCAACCTGACAGGCATATCCTGCGATGGTGTGACCTGCGAAGCGTTTCTTTCGATTCTGGCGGAAGTTGTCAGCGCCGTAGATGAGGATTTGGTTGTCGAGCGATTGTGCGGCAAGCCATTTCTCTGAGCACAGCAGAAATGATGCCCGTTGGTATTAGTTACATCTTGATGAGCGATTAAAGAAGACCTGGACCAAGGACTCACTGCTCGGATGAAGGGCAACTGAAGGCATGGAGTGCATATCGGGCTCAGCGATATACTTAATAACCACAGGAATATCATAGTCCCATGCGCGCATCGTTTTATCATCGGATGTCGTGACGAATCGACGGTTTTCATCCACGAAGGTAATCGTGTTCACCGGTCCCAAATGCTGATCATACTCTTGGGTAATCTCGCCTGTGTTCATATCGTACTACGAATTAGGGTCCCATTAGCCAAACACTCTGAGAATTGTGGTATATTATCGAAACTCGCACCTGTACAATCTTCCGATCGTGCATACCAGCCAGGAAGACATGTTGTTTGTCTTCATCAGGATGAAATCGGATGACATGAGGGATCCTCCCATTGGAAAATGCTTTGATGCATTGTCCTGTTCAAATAACATGGAATGAGTGACGGATGAATGAGGGAAATAGGAAGGCATCCTACCGGTCTCGGTGTCCCATAGTTTCATCTGCCGATCGTAGCCGCAGCTCAAGAACCGCTTTCCGTCATTAGAGAATGTGACATCCTTAACGGCCTTGTGATGGCCCATGAACGTCCGAAGACAATTCCCTTCTTGATACACATCCCATAGCTGAAGCATGCACTGTGAGTTGAACCATCGATCCGAGAGTTGACGTTCCGGCTCACCTTGATCTTCGTGTCCATACTCCCACTAAGTAATAGGTGACCAGTTTCTGGGAAGGTCCGGATGACAGAAACACCCTGCGTATGCCCGGTCCACGTATGCACACACGCCTTGGGGATATAGCACTCCTGCAGGCCAGCCTCGCCAGTAATGTGCGGTGCCACGGCCACAGGAGGGTGCATATATGTCCGACCCTGGTAATCTGTTTGTGACTTGCCATGGAATATGGATGTCTCCTGGCCAAAGGTTGACCGCTTGATCCTCGCTTTTGACTTGATTGCTGCAGCCTCTTTGGCTTCTTCTACATCTTCTTCGTCGTCCTGCTCGTCATCCTCTTGTAGTCCTCCGACCGGAGCACCAGCGCCATCTCCCTCCCAGCCTCCCCACGGTCCGACATACGCGCCCTCGCCCTCAACCACATCGAGGTTACCACCTTTTCCTGTCCGTTTCCTTTTGAGGTCCTTTTTGGCACCCTTTTGCGCTCGCACGACATCTATAGACTGGAAATTGTTCGCGGCGGCTTTGTCTAATGCACCAATGATGCGAGGGGCGTCCGGGTCGTTTGAGGGATTAGCAGAATAGCCGAGGATATGGTGGGTAAGGTGTTGGATGCGGAAATCGTGTTCGGTCATGGACTGCTCCTCCACATGGCCTTGAGGGACGACTCTGAGTTAATAAACTCTAGACAGAGGAAGATACATCATCCCCTCACCTGATATCGTGTTTTGGTTAAGGAAGCGCTTATCATCGAATGGGTTCTCCGGCCCAATGATAGGTGCCATCATGTCCTCATACGTGATATTGATATTCATTTGAGTATCGGTGGGTCGGGTGATCAGGGAGGTTTGTTTCATAGGATCCTAGAGTAATATAGACGTTCATTATAGACTTATTGACGCAGTCCAGAACCGAGATTGGCTTACTTGCGACAGGACATTTGGGGCTGCCACCACAGCCAAGGTGCTACTGGTGGATGAAGGTCCTGCTTCCACCCTTGGTTTCTTTGTCGCGGGAAGGATGGCGCCAACACCAAAAGCATCGTTGGCGTGATCTCCAGGGTCCGAGTCCGATCCATAGTCGTTGGCAACTGTGTTCATTGGGGATGAAGGGAGAAAGTGCGTGGTCCAACTTCAAATCCTATTCAAGTCGCCGTCTGGACCTGAGTGACATCAACTCCGTCACACCTATGTACCACATCGCCTTTCGAAGCGGCTAATTGTGCGGTTGAGACCTATTTCCTTGACATAGGGAATGTATCACGATTGAAGAATGGCTGGAATGCCATCACGGTGCCATAACAGTGTAAGCTTACCCAGCCGTCCACGGCTCCTTTGGAAGGCGAAGTAGATCTCTTCACCCCTGCTTATTATCATGTTTATGGTTGCCTATCAGAGCACCCAGGCTTGTAACTTAATCTTCAGGAGGATGTTTAAGTCTCCTACACGCTTGTGCGGCATGTACCGCAATGGGATATATACGTTCTACCGCCATTGCACGACGACGGGATTCCAATCTTTGTACTCTTTCCGTTTTCTGATCTGGGCGGGCTTTATATTTTGCTAGTGGTACCAGATGCGTGTGTCCTTCGTTCCCGCCAATGCACTCGAGAGGACCGAATACCAATGTATCCCGCACGCAATCCAGACTGGTAGAGTCACTATGGATTACGTTCAACAATTCTGTTCTAGTAGCCAGGAAGGCTCTTTTGGGAAGACCTTCTTGACGGGACCTTGTAATTCCGTCCTAAGGCTGCCTATTCATCGTGCTATGCCCCTAGGGTAGTGTAATTGCTGAACGTAGAGCACAGTTTTCGTGGAGGCAATCTTGATGCCCTGCTGATGACATCTCGTGGCTGGGAAGTCTTAAGTGATAGAGCAGACAAGTAGCGACAACTTGGTGTGGTGTGTTTGATAGTGAAGCTCATGAGCCCGAAGGGACTTGACTTGCGGTACCCAGTACCCAGAAAGCATGCGACAGGCTGTGATTTATTTCACGAGATTTGCGGTCATCCAGCCCTAGTCGGATAGCGGGTTGTAAGAGTCTCCCGTCATTGCCAATATGGTCAAAATGGTCAACTGGGCCCTTCACGTGGATTTCTTACATTGGCAGAGTGAATCGACGACCAAACCCACCACCTTCTCTTCGCATATTTAGGCACGAACTGGGGTTGTAGCTGGAACGTTTGATTTGGTGAAGATTTAGTATTGCAAAGCGCCACTGACTTCCGGCGTATGTTGAGCGTAAACCTAAGGGTGGAGGTTGTTCGTGTAGAGAATGACGATTTTGTTGCCAGCCTTAGACGCACGCACCACACACGGTGTCCCTCCAATTTCTTTTTTCCCTTCACCCACTAGGAGCTGGTCATCAGACCCTACGCCTACGCGACCGAATCGACTAGACAAGGATGGGCTTGAGCCGCTCAGTCAAGATCTCAATTCTCCTCACAATCGATAGCGTATTCTTCCTGGTCGAGCTCATTGCTGGTGTGCCCAAACAGATATCGCTCATGTTGACATTGTCCTAAAAGTGCATCAATAGGATATGCCGTTGGATCACTGGCTCTTGTGGCCGACAGCTTTCATATGCTGAAGTGCGTTGCGATGTCTAAATAGGTCCAGGGTCGTTAACTGCGTCACTGACGAAATTGCGGCACCTCACTCCCGTAGCGATGTGATGAGCTTGATAGTTGCGCTATATGCCATCAAGCTTACCCAAAACAGTGTGGCATCTCCGCGATACTCATACGGATGGCACCGAGCGGAGATCCTGGCTGCGCTCATCAACGGCGTGTTCCTTCTTGCGCTATGTTTCTCCATCTTCATTGAGGCGATAGAGCGGTTCTTTAGCGTTCCTGGTCAGTCCCTCTCATCCGTAACTTGATACGGTAGCTAACGCGAATTTCCCGTAGAGGTCAGCAATCCACAACTGGTGGTTATAGTGGGGTCCTTTGGTCTCCTTTCAAATATAATCGGGCTATTCCTGTTCCACGGTATGTAGCACATCCTGTCTCGTATGGCATCTATCAGACTGATGATTTTACCGGGGAATTTCTCATAGATCATGGTCATTCAGAATCACATACACATACACCACCATCAGTAACCAAGGCCGGCTCTGGCATTTCAACACCGCAAGAGGAAACTGCCCCTTTACTCCCTGCTCAAGCTGTTGCTCCACCGATCACTCATCAACGCACCGCCACCACAGATAGCCAGACGGCGGTGAAACCCCGACTATCCTCGTCATCACACCGCCGCTCGGATTCTTTATCCCGTCCGCGTCGCGACTCCAATACCAGCATCGGATTTTTCCCGGCACAGGTGCGAGCGAGCCTCGTTCAGGTTGCAGAGGAGATGCGCGCGGATGTCGAAGCTGGTGGCGATAGCGCAACCGATTTCGTGTCTACAAGTCCTCGGAAGCGGTCTAGCGGTGGCGTACCTGCCTACATGACGCAAAGCGCGCCGGCTCTCGGAGAAGGTGGCAGCCTTGAGGAGGTACTACGGAGAGCGGCTGCGGCAGTTGATGAGGAGTCGTACTCATTAGCTGAGGAAGGTCGACATGCTGGGACGCGCAACGATGTAGCGGCTGAGCTTCACGATAGCGACGATGACGCTGACGACCATGGGCAATGCAATGGCCATTCGCATGGGCATGATGACACCGCCGGCGGTGGGCATGGTGGACACTCTCATGGTGACATGAACATGCAGGCTGTATTACTGCACGTTATGGGCGACGCGCTTGGAAATATCGGTGTCATCGCCTCGGGATTGATCATCTGGTTGACATCATGGCAGTACAAGTACTACTGTGATCCTGCTATCAGTCTGGTCATCACTATGATCATTTTCTCCAGCGCCATGCCTCTAGGTGTGTCGCATTCATAAATAGTGTCTCAGTACTTCAAGCGCTCATCTCAATTTTTTTTTTCTGCCGACACATTAGTGCGATCTGCCTCGTTTATCCTGCTTCAAGGCGTGCCGACTTCTGTGTCACTGGAAGCTGTGCACGCAGCCATCACCCGTATCCCCGGCGTCTTATCCGTACATGAGCTCCATATCTGGCAGCTTTCGGAAACCAAAATCGTCGCATCTGTGCACGTCTTGGTGAAAAAGTCGCACAAGTTGAAGGACAAGCAACATAAGGAAGGATCCAGGTCTGAGGACACGACTGTTCTTGCTTCTGGGCCACCTTTAGATTATTATAAAGGCAGTGGGGAGGAGACCGTTTACATGAGCGTCGCGTCCGACATTCGGCGCGTGTTACATGACTTTGGAATACATTCCAGTACAATCCAGCCAGAGTATGTCATGGATGGGTCAGAAGACGAAGCGGTCAGTGCATACAGCTGCTCTGCGAGGATTGCGTCAACTGATGTATTCACTTTATGCAGAGTTCGATTCGCTCTGGTTGCTTGATTCCATGCATGACGGACGCTACGTGTGATCCATCAAATGCATGTTGTCGTAAGTTGCTCTCACTATAAAGTTTTATTACTCTATCTCATAGCATACGGGGTTCTCTTTGCTTGTAGCTCCTGTCGCTGTTGCACCTTGATCCATAGAGTGAATACAACGCGGCGTCCCCTTTTCGCTTGATATTGGACTTCCCTTCTGTCAATGTTTTCAATTTTTATCTTGCTTTACTATCTTGGAGCATAATTGATTCGCGTTCAGCATTCATTCCAACAAGAACTTCCGGGCCTGTCGGTCAGCCGGGCGAGAAGTGCCGCCACGCGAAGACACCGCTCAGCCCAGATTACAATTGAGCAATCCACTGACCCTTCTTTTACATCCGCGACTACTGTCGTTACCGCTCACTCCTTACTTTGTCTCACGCCTTAGCATTATGGCTCGCAGTGACCGCTCATCAGATCCGGATGATGGTTCTATCACCTCAGATGAGGAACAGCCAGCATCCCCGATAGCACCCCCCGCTGCTCTTCCGACAACTTCCACATCCGCAAGCCAAGCCGCATTTGCCAAAGCTACATCGATGAAGAGCCAAGCTAGTCGGCGAACCTCCATATGGCAGGAGGCTCTGGAGATGCCAGTCACAACACATTTGGGCCCGGCTGCTGCTCGAAAGCCCAACGCCAGGTTTAAAGCGGCCGTGCTCAAGGTCATTGGGATGCACCGCATGTCTTCCAAGTTCGAGTCTCATGATGAACCTGGAGTGGACCCGAGGAGCCCAGCCACGACGGCCCTTTACGGTCATATACGCGCCCAGTGCTCGATCGAGGTCGTCGACTATGGCGCGGTCAAGTATAGATCCGCCAAGTTGTCCAATCACGAATTAGAGGACTTCTTGGTACGCGTTGGATTTTTTACTTATATATATCGACGCGTCGGTCCTCATGCTGACTGATGTCATTTACGCCTACGCTTCAACTTGAAAAAAAAAATCAGTCACACGAGGCCAATCCTCGCCCACTGTGGTCGAAAGTCCGATGGATCAACATTGGTGGTGTGTCTTGGGATGTCATCAAGTGTCTTGCTCTTCGTTACAGTGCGTATCCTGAACTGACTGAATGACCAACAAGCTTAAGCCTCCCCGACCTCCAGACATCCATCCTCTTGCGATCGAAGACACACTTCACAATCACCAAACTTACTCATCGAAAGCAGACTATTACTCACAGCATCTCTTCATCCGTCTCCTCTGCCACACCCTCGCACAGGATAGTTCTTCCCAATCGGATCCGACACGAGTCTCCGGCCCCACATACACGTCACAGCCAGCTTTCACCGTCCCTCCAGGAGAAAATACCAAATTCGAGCCGAGTTCATCCTTTGGTACCAATGAGAAGCACACACGATCCCAGACCGACCCTATCCACTATGATGGGAGGGAGCCTAGGCCAATGGTGAAGACCTTCGCGAGCGCGGTAGGCGCCAACAGAGTTCGTGGAGCCGAAATCGTAGATCCGGAAGGCGCCTGGATTCAGACTCTAGCACCGGACGTCGCAGGAGTGGTCGCGCCCATAACCAGGAAGCACTCTCAGCAAACGAGATACTTTACACCTCCGGTTTGTATTTTCCTCTTTCCAATAGTTGTGATCCTTCGTGCCCTGATCGCCCCGATACACCTTAGACCGCGGCACGTCAGTCGACCGCCCAAGCGACGGTCAATGCGCTCAAGGAAGGCGATCGTGTGGCGGTGGATTTGAAGAACATGTTCATCTTTTTCTTCAGAGATGGTGGGGTTTGTGATATGACTAAGTTATCACTCCTTTGTTAATACTTGCCTCATTGTAGGCACCCTCATCACGATTCACCAAGATCCGGGGAGCAATTTATTTGATCCAGTGTCCAAGAGGTTACGGCAACGTGATACATTGTTGCGGAATACGTCAGACGCGTCTATGCTTCTGCAGAATGTGCTGGACCTTGGTGAGTTTCCCCCCTCTTACGCGTCGTTGGATTGACACTCACAAGTCTATCTACTCATGGTTGCTAGTTGTTGATAATGGTGAGCTGTCCTTCTGATCTTCATTGCTAAGTCATTCTTCACAACTGAACTCCGTCATGCAATAGCTGTGCTTGTCGTGGAAAAGTACCAGCAAGAGCTCCTTAAATGGGAAGGTGACATTCTCATCAAACCCAAGGTATCCACCGTCCGCTCCTGTGAGTTTGCCATTTTCGATTTCACCCCTATCTGGGATTTTAACACGACAGTCCAGTACATATTGCCTCCGGTGACATTGCTATGCTAAAGCGAACACTCGACCCCATCAAAACCCTCATCTACGGTTTGCGTCGGTACGACCTCGATCGGTGTATCGCTACGGCCAATTCTCGTACACCCGGGTTTGATGAGAAGAAGATAGAGGGTTTCTTGAGCCATAAGACTAAGATCTACCTTGTATGTGCCATTGTATATGTTCTCTCGCCCTAATCTGAAATGCGCCTATTTGATGTTTTAGGCCGACGTCATGGACCATATGGATTATATCCTTGCCTCATTGGATATGTTTGGCACCATCACAGAAAACTTGATTGGTTATACCTTCAATGTCGTTTCATATGATATGAACACCACGGTGTAAGTTCTGTGTTAGAGCTTGCAACTTCAGCTGCTTCAAACTGACAAGCTTTTGTGCTCCGTAGCAACACCCTGACCGTCTTGAGTGTATGCATTAGCTCCCCCTGGAAAATCGATTTCCTTAACTAATTTCCTTGGTGTCTGTCCAGGTCATCTTCTTCCCATTGTCGTTCTTGACTGGGTATTTCGGTGAGTTATTCCACTGCCTTTGGAACTGGCCCGCTTATCATTAATGATTTCCATGCCAAATGAATAGGAATGAACTTCATCAGCATGGATAGTGTTCAAATGCACAGTGAATTGATGTTCTGGGAGGTTGCTCTCCCTGTGATGGTAAGAGGACATATCCCTTCAGGGACAAGTAAATTTTGACGTCAACGGCCCTTTGAAAACAGGTGGTGGTCACACTTATAGCGTCGTGGCCCGCCATCATCCGTATGGTCCACTACTTCAGGAAGCGCAAACTGCAAAATGCAGTAAGAAGTGAGCTTGTTCTTCGTTTTTCATGACCTGTCTTTAGTGAGATGTTAACGAAAGCGCCCCTATCTAGCCATGACGAAATAGGAGTGGATCAAAAGCGCACATATACCCTTGTTGACTCGATTCCTCTCCTTTCTGTTTGTGTTGTGGTAATACCAGATGAGCGTTGGCATGTAAATTAACTACTGTTGTTGCGCTATTCCTGGTGTCGAATTATGGAAAGCTGCGTAGCACCTCCCTAGCAACCGCCCATGAAAGGGGGTGGCTCTCCAAATGGCCCCACATTCATCGACACACTCCAAGCAACGGCAACACGATGTGGAGATTAAAACGGGCAATGTCTATTTTCTCCCCCGAACACCGCAATTACTGTATTAGATACGTGTGTGATGACTGCTTCTTTCCAGAAAGGCAGAGAGTTACCCCAGTTCAACAGTTGCAGCGTCGGGGCCCGAAGACATAAGCTCCGACTCGAACCGCTCGAGAGTCAAAAGCCGTGTTGTGGTAACATATTTAATATCGCTATCCTTCTTTTTTTGCCAGACCCCCTCCTCGTTCCCTTCACCTCTCCGCTACTTCAAGGCTTACTTCTTTTTGTAACTTGTTTATGCAATGCACGGCCCATACCCTCTTAACCTAGATGACGCTTGGAAGCAACTTGGTATTGCACAACATGACGCATGGGATACTGAATTGAAGGCAGCCATCGATGGCACACTGGCGTTGCTGAAGAAGCTCCAGGTAAAGCTTCGAGCGCGTAATTCGGGATCTTATCAAGTCCCTTTAGAATCAGAACACTCATAACCTTTCTGCTCAACGTAGAACGTTCGAGCCTTTCGATCGAACTGCGAGAATGTGGTGCTCTGCGCAGCGCAGCTCACCGCCTCGTTGGCGGATGTCGCTCTCGCTCGAGGGGTTAGGAGATTCTTTGGAGAACCGCCTTTGTTTCAAAAATATCAGGAGTGAGTTCGCGTTCACTTTCCCCCTATCAATTCAAAGAACTGACTCGTCGCCAGGATCCTCAAGTCGATGTTGGCCTTCCTCGAGGAGCAGGTCCCTGTTCATCCACTCGCCGCCAAGTGGGTAGCCACATTAACTCCACTAGATCGCCAGATGGAGGCTAGGGTTAATACTATGAAGACTGAGCTCCAATCAGCCCATCAAGTCTTGCTTGTGTCATTAAATCGACATCTTGCCCCAGGCGAGGTGAGCTTATAACCCCGGATTCTGAAGCGCGGAAACTCATCATATGCTTCCTAGATTCCATTTGATCTCAGCGAAGATCGAATCAAGTTCCAGGGTGGCTTCGCGGACGTCCACATCGGGTGGTGGAGGCCTATCGGACTGGCTGGCGCTAGGTTCTCGAACGGCCCCATGAGAGTGGGCAGCTATTTATACCCAATTGACTGCGAGACACTCCACTAAAAGACTTTGCCTGGTAGGTCGCTATTAAACACATCCGACCGCGCGAGATCGACTTGGACAAAACCACAGAAGTGGCTGTGCAAGAGCGTCTACAGAAGGCGTGTATATCTCTATCCACTCAGATTCGCATTTAACCCCACAGGCTTACGTTTACCATTACTTGCTCTAGAGAATTAATCGGGAGATGGATTCCTGGAGAATAGCGATGGAGCATCGACATGTCCTACCTTTCATCGCCTTCTCCTATGCACCACATGCCATCCTCATAGCGCCTTGGTGCGAAAACGGTCACATGAAATGGCATCTAGCGAGGAACCCATCCGCAGACAGAATGGCTCTGGTAAGAGGCGAAATCGGTTGTCCGGTTGAATCGATGCAAGGAAACTGATCAGAATTTGGCGAAAAAAAAAAGCTTATTCAAGTCGCAGACGCATTGAACTTCTTACATACGCGTCAAACCCCAATTATTCACGGCGACATCAAACCGGTATGTACCCTTCGCACACTGAGCATACATTGCATGGGATGGCACTTACACATATACCATACAGGACAACATCCTCATCGGTGATCAATTCGAGGCACTCATTGGGGATTTCGGGATGTCGAAAGTGAAGAGGGAGATTCCCAGCGGATGGACAACCGAAGCCAGGGTTGGGGGGACTCCTCTGTACATGGCACCTGAGCTGCATGCCGAAGAAGACGCGACGCCAGCGAGTGATGTGTATGCATTCACATTCTTGCTATTGGAGGTACGCTAATGCAACAGGCACCTTGTATGGCTGGAATCGACATGCTAAACGAATGTTCTTTCAAATGGGTTTGAAGATATTATCGGGGAAGCAACCCTTCGCAGGCATGAGGATATTGGTGCCCCTAGCTGTTTCGCGCGGGTTAAGACCAAAGCTCGAAGATCATCCTGCTCAGCTTTGTTATGCACTATGGGGACTCTTCGAGCGTGGGTGGGACGGTGACCCGTTGAAACGCCCAACTATGGCTTCCATGTGGAGGGAATTGCAAGCGACTGCAAGATCAAGCATCCGCATGCCGATGCCGATGCCTATGGCATTTCCGACAATAACGGAGCTCGATGAACTCGCTAGTCCTATGACGGCGGAGTCAAACCGTCATCCCGGAGGCACGGCCTCTGCGCCCCCGCTCTCGAGTGTTCATCACTATATGCGGCCTAAGAACATCTCGACAGGCGGTGGCATCATGATTCCCCACAACCATCCGCTTGAGGGGCACGTTGATACGGTAGTTGCGTCTTCCATGCCAACAACTCGAGGGGCGACGCCAACCTCGTACTCTCAAACATACCATCCCGATCGAACACTCTCGGAAGGACCTACCAGGTGGTATGGAGGAGATGCCTGGTCTAGCGTTTATCGTCGTTTTACAGGCCCGGATCCTTATATGAGGACGCGAGGGGTGAATCAGCATGCCGATACTCTGCCACCTCCTGTAATAGGGTCTATCCCACACAACGAGGCGAGTCCACCTCCAGTGCCCTGTTCACCTTCGGCTGCTTATGGGACTCACAAGCCTTTTAACTCAATAGAATTCGCCCAGTATCAAGAAGATTAAGACCATCCACCATGGGGAGATGTCAGATATCTGGTTGGCAGACTACCAGGTTGGAACGCGTGGCCCAACAATGAGGGTAGCTATCAAGTACTTCAGGAGACTTCAAGGCGATGCACAGAGCGAATTCGTAAGCTACTGTCTCCCTCCTAGCTATAAAACAATGGGGATGATAACTAGAAGAATTAGGCTTTCGAGAGTCTGATCGTCAAGTGGAGAGGATGGCATCACCCTTCCATCTTACCTCTTTGGCATGCGGAGACGTCTCCGTCACCTATGATGGTTACGCCCTGGAACCGGAATGGGGCTATCACGGAGTATTTAAGATCTGTTAATGTGGGTTCGCTGGTGAGGTATCGCTTGGTACGTCATCCTTGTTTCGTCAAAAAAGGTTTGAACTGGACAACCAAACCACACATGTGTTTCTATCTTATAGTTAGCCCAAATCGCCGACGGCTTAGCCTATCTACATTCCGACAAGACTGGGCATACGGTTCATGGCCATCTGCAACCAGTAGGTCCCTCATATATCATCGTTTAGTTGTTAAAGATGCTGAAGAGTGCTCTCTAGGGCTGCATCTACGTCGACGACGACGGAAACGCGCGCATCGGTGGTTTCGGATTATCCCTCGCGATGCTCGAAGGCCATCAACACATGGTTAGGTCAGCCTGGAGAGGTGTTCGCTACAAGGCGCCAGAGATCCTCGAAACCGCCACCCAGACCCATGCTAGTGACGTTTACGCGCTTTCCATGATGGGCGTAGAGATATTATCGGGTCATCGGCCGTTCAACTCTTTGGATGGCTTGAAACTGGCTGTCGCTGTTACATCCGGTGAAAGGCCGAGGATGGAAAACCATTTAGAACCTTCGGGACGATGCCAGGCGCTGTGGAGCGGATTTGAGGAGATGTGGGACCAAGATCCTGAGGAGCGGCCATCGGCGGAGGAAGTACATCGAGTGCTGAGATTACCAGGTTAGCCTTACATTTGGTTCTTTGGGAACTCCGGGGAAAAGGCTCTTTCCTGGACTCCCTTGTAGTGCTGAGCACTCTGGGATTGAGTACTTTATGATTTCATGCAGTAGGTTTTTCCCTGAATATGCATTATACCCAATCGTAAAGCATGTTTACTATCAAGTTGGGTCGAGTGTCCCAAGCTTTGTTGTTATATCGGATGGAAGTTATTCAGTGACGTCAGACCGAGTTTAGTCGTACGGTACCATTTACGTTGGGTAGGTAGGCAGGCAAAATGATCGACGTCATAACTACATGATGAATACGTTATAGCACCTCGAGCATGATCGAAGATGATACATAACGGCCGTCGCCATGTCAGTTGGAATCTGCCCCACGGTGCGACTCATTCGACCTCGGATTGTAAGCTTAAGTGAAAGGGAGGTAAAGGTGAACATGAGAGACCCTGTCTGAACCATCGGACAGACAAATAAGGACAAACAAGTACCCAATTCTTTCCTTCTCGACCTCGATATGCGTCATGTGAAACAGTACTCCGATGTCGGATATCGAGGAGTGCCCGGTATCTTGCGACCCCGGTGCCCCCTGTCAAGACCAATGTTTGCAATTGGCCGATCGAAAACCACTCCGTCAACATCGGGATGCAATCCTTTGTTGTCAACCGTTAGGGGATGTCACCAGGTTATATCTACCGTCCCACTTTGCCCATCAGAAGAGGATTCTGATTTTAATGGCTACACTCAGCCTGTAATTTCATTGTGTGATGGGCAGCCCTTCCCGTGCCTGGGGTATTTTGGATGACGATGTTTATACAATGCCCTCACCCAGCCGCCGGACAGTCTCGACTTAACAGTCGCTTGACATTAACTAAATTAGCCACCCTTGATCAAGCGCCCATTGGATCTGCTCTCTACAGCGTCGAAATTAAAGTAATAAATCCTCTCCTCAGGGCCTATCTCCAGTTCGACTGCCTTCTGCTATGGACGGGATACACTAGTGATAACCTGGCTTCCATCACTATCAAATACTGCGCGCTAGAACGAAAGGAGAAGCGGGCTTCGTCCTGAATTCTTCGGTCATTCCACAGCATCCTTCCCTCTTGCATCTCATTGAATCAATCATCCATGTCCACTGACACCGATCTCTATAACGCCGTCGGAGCTTGGTTGCTCGGTCCTCGTGGCGAGAGCTCCGACACCCTATCCACGATGTTTTCGCTCGTTCTGAAACACCAAGTTGCTACGAGGAGTATTTCCCGGATGATGCTCCTGCCATCACATCGCAAATGCAAAGCACCTCCACTTTCAAAGGTACGTCCCGCATTCCTCCTCGCCTTTCTTCTGCTCTCACCGATCCGTGGAACCCTCAGAAAATATCAAGAAGCTCGAGACTCTTGTCAACGAACTCGCACTGAGGCTTGGCCAATACTCAGTCCCTTTCTGGAACACTCGCTACAAAGCATACATGAACATGGACACCTCAATGCCTGGTATCGTTAGTTACCTGATGGCCATGATATGTACGTCATGTAGTTCATGCCACTTCTATGGGTTGGTTACCGCCTTCCTCAGTCAATCCCATCAACGTCGCCGTCGAAGCCTCTCCCTTACCGACGGTAATCGAAATCAAAGCTGGCAAAGAACTCTGCGATCTCGTTGGGTTTTTGACGGACATCAAAAGCGACCCTATCGACTGGGGACATATCACATGCGATGGTTCAATTGCCAATCTTGAGTCGATGTGGGCAGGTATGACTTGTCACTCGACTACTAATCCACCGAACGTGACCACTATCCGTATTCGTAGCCCGGAACCTCAAGTTTTACCCATTCTCGGTGAAGAAGGCCGTGAAAAAGGAACTAGCTTTCATCGCCGATACGTTCAAAGTCCCACTTTGCAGCGAGGATGACGGCGCCGCGACCAAGCTTCTCAAGGACTTTACTACATGGAAGCTTCTGAACATCACCCCGTCCAACGTCCTCAACATCCCCACTCGCTTGTTGACCGAATATGCCGTTACCCTTACGTTCCTCCAGAAGACGATAAAACCCTGCCTAATTCAAACCCTGGAGAAGGCGTCTATCGAAGAGGAATTCGATAGTAAGCCTATGGCGTACTTTGCAAGCGCTACGATGCATTATTCCTGGCCGAAAGCTGCGGGTAAGTGCTACCTGTATTTGACTTTTAATGCGGTATGGCTTGCTCATCGTCTATTCTCCCTCGCAGCTGTAACTGGAATCGGGTCTGAAAACGTCCTCGCCGTGGATGTTGATAACTCCGCGCGCATGGATGTCAACGACTTAGAGAAGCACCTAGAGGAATGCTTAAAGAACAATCGGGCAGTATATGCGGTCGTCGCCATAATCGGGTCTACTGAGCACGGTGCTTGCGATCCTCTGAAGCATATTGTGACAGTCCGGGAAAAGGTGATGTTTCATATCTGCTTGTATGCTACGCGATGGGCACTGATTCCTCGCATGTCGTAGTATCGCAAGAAAGGCGTTAGCTTTGTTCTTCATGCCGACGGTGCTTGGGGAACATACTTCATGACCACCATCAGTCCAGAGCATCGTACAGTTATCCGACCGCCACAGCGAAAGATTCTTGCAGGGAAGCCTAAAGATAACTATGTCCCCACCCTTCCACTGAAATTCGAAACAGCGCAAAGTCTCGGCTACCTGTCAGACTGCGGCTCGATCACCGTAGACCCTCATAAGAGCGGGTACACCCAGTATCCGGCCGGCGGCCTTCTGTACCGTGACCAGCGGATGAGATGCCTGGTAACGTGGACGAGTCCGATCGTCTATCGGAACGAACCAGAGAATATCGGCGTATATAGTATTGAAGGAAGGTACATACCTCCTCTGCCTATTCTCTTGCTTTTGTATAGGCAGCTAATGTATCTTCAAACCCGGTGCTGCTCCCGTAGCAACTTGGTTCTCTCGCTCTGTGATCGGCCTTGGGTTGAGCGGATATGCTCAGCTTTTGGGAGGTTGTATTTGGTGCGGTTAAGGTGCGATCAAGCTCATGAATAGGGATTTTGTTCATTCCTGACCTCATTCGCACTAGATGTATGCCCAGCTCGCCACGCTTTCGAAGCTTGTTACGGAAATGGGCTCTATCAACGCCTTCGCAGTCAACTTCCGCCTCAACAGCGCACAGTCACCAATACTGACATCGTCGAGGCCAATAATTTCGGGCAGAGGATCTTCTAAAGACTTTCCGTCACGGATGTTTCAGAGACATCTGCCGTCAACACTCGGCCGCTCATTCTCACGCCGACCTCACTCGCCCAAGGCTCCTACAAAGTCTGTTTGGACACATTCAAGAAGCGCCTTGGCTTGGTAGGCCGTTAAGATCTGTACACTCTCGTGAACGTGATCATGTCCCCATGACCCACCGTCCACAAGTTCATCGGCGAGATTGTCAACGCCTTCAAGGATGTCATTGAATAAGAGGTCGCCATCTCCAAGTTCCGCAATACCCTCACGGAGGACCTGCATGGATTCGTCATGCAAGGCACACCGAACAACGTCCATCTCGCCATGTTCAACATGGAGAATCACCGAATGCAATTCGTTATCACCGGCACGATTTCAACCAAGGAAGCCAGGGACAGCTACACGAAGGCTCAGAAGGACAAACCGACGCAGTTCTTCACCATAGGCACCGCGAATCCGACCACCCTTCAGAAAATCATCAACGATAAGGAATTCGACGCCGTCATTGATGAAGGCATCTCATCAGGTGATACGTAAATCTGATAAATAAACTATCACTGACTATCACTGATACCTCCGTTCCTGCAGCACTGGTCACGTCGCATCTGGCTTCAAACTAAAGGACATCAAGATCATTGTCCAGCGGCCCCTTCAGTCCAAGTATCTTCTCCCATATCCCGCCAACACAATGCCATTCGCTGTCTATGGCACCACAGACGAGCAACACATCGATCACATCTACATAGTCTACCCCAATATCCAACTCTCCGCAGAACTTTGTGATATCACTGGCTACGACCATGGTCCCGCCAAACATACGGCCATCTACGCCCACCTTCCGCTTCCGGAAACCGCTATGCAGCCCTTCCCTTCGGACCAAGCTATCGCAGCGGATCCGAAGTTCTTCTTCCGTCACGGCGCGTCATGGTCCAACGTCACCATATCGACGAACATCGACGGAACGGGCGAACTCGCGAAAGGTTGCACGGTGGAGATCCCAGAGAAGAAGTCTATCTCCATCGACACCGACATGCTCAACATGGATCCCATTCCCGAAACAGACTCTGAAGGAGCCACCTCGATTTCGGCTTCCTATGGACATTACTGCAAGGGTGGAACTACGCATTTGAGTCTGCCGATTATGAAGCAGCACGAAGTCCGAGCCCCTGCGAAGGACTTCTTTGGTCTAGTCGTAAGTCCACCTTTTCCCTTCGCTGAATGAATCCACGCTGATGATTCAAGGCTCCTTTTAGGGTGGCGCGAAAGTGAGCTGAGAATCGTTTCATATATGTTACTACTGCAATGTCTGGAATTTGAAACGAAATGAGCCAAGCAAACGGCGCGCCGCGGCTACATAGTCTATGTAAACTTTCTGGAGTAAGGCAAAGCCAAAGACGGTGGTTTGGCGAAGCATGAACACCGCGTTACATATTGTACTCGGAGAATGAGCTTTCCTAATAAGTCATCGCTTGCCAGACATTCTTTCGCGATCTCAGCGGGTCACATCCTTCTCGGTTTAGCCTGGAAGATTCAGTTGGTGATTTAACATTCAACATGGATCTCATTCCGAATCAAAGGGGTCATGTACATACAGTGGTACTAGAACCTTGATGGAAGATCAACGCCGCTTTGCATAGGTCGTTTTTCAACCTCACGTAAGGACTAAAGCGCCGAAATAGTAATCTGGGCGTCTGTTTAGGAGGCTCCATGTGCCTAAAATAGTTTCAGGCACGTTCAACACGTGCCTTGCGCTCAAAACCAAGGAAGAGCTGCCTTTGTCAAGCTTTGTTAAAGAGCAGCAGTACACTTACCCGGGCTCGAAGCCACATACAAGGCCCCTGTGCCGAACTGTTCCCATATTCAAAAAGGCAGTACAGAGGTAAGACGTACACCCCCCACCACTGCAAAGTCAACTTTTTTCTGTAACTTGTTTCACCTTATGCAAGGCTCGTATCCTCCTAACCTTCTCAACAATGCCTGGAGGCGGCTTCACAGCGCGCAGAAAGCCGCATGGGACACCGAGCTGAAGGCGACCATCGATGGTACACTGGCGTTGCTGAACAAGCTGGAGATAAAGACTCAGAGACATAAAATTTTCAAAAAGTCCAAGGTTACAAGACTTCCTATCTTCATAACTAGACCGTTCGAGCCTTTCGATTAAATTGTGAGGGTCTGGTGCTATGCGCCGCGGAGCTCACCGCTTCTTTGGCGGACGTCGCTCTCGCTCGAGGAGTCAGGAGGTTCTTTGGAGATCCTCCTATGTTTCAAAAGTATCAGGAGTGAGTTGGTTTTTAGTCCTCAGAGGGCTTCCAGAAAGCGCACTGATTTGACTATCCGCCATCGCTCTCCCCAAGTACTCTCAAGCTGATGTTGGCTTTTCTCGAGGAACATATCGACGTTCATCCCATCGCTGGCGAGTTGGTGGCTCGAATTACGCGTATGGGTCGACAGATGGAGTTTAGGATTAATATAATGAAGGCCGAGCTCCATTCAGCCCACCAAGTGTTGCTCGTGTCATTAAATCGAAATCTTGCTCCTGGCGAGGTGAGCCTATTATAGAGATTAGGCCCAGATTCCCGCACGAAGATGCTAATACACTGCCAGATACCATTCGATCTCAGTGAAGAGTGGGCTGGACTTGGGGGTGGCTTTGCGGACGTCCACATCGGGTGGTGGAGACCTATCGGACAGAGCTTCCCGAGCGTCAAAGACCCACAGAGGGTGAGTAATTTATACGCTCAGCTCGCCGTAAAACATCAAACTAAACCTATCCGAAAGGTCGCTATCAAACATATCCGATGGCACGGCATCGACCAGAACACGACAGAGACTGCTGCGCAAGAGCGCCTACAGAAGGTACACACCTTTCTATTACCTTTAAGCATACAGGATTGATTGCCAAAGCTCACTTCTGCGCTCTATCCACCCTAGAGAATTAATCGCGAGATGGAGTGCTGGAAGATGGCGATGGAGCATCCGCATGTCTTATCCTTCTTCGCTTTCTCTTATTCGCCACATCCCATTCTCATCGCACCTTGGTGTAAGAACGGTCACATGAGGGGGTATCTTGGAAGGAACCCATCCGCAAATAAAATGACTTTGGTAAGGCAAAAATTTGTTCAAAAGCCTGCGGAACCAATTGAACTTTCTCAAACAGCTGATGCAAGTCGCACACGGTCTGGACTTCTTACATACACGCCAACCCCCAATCGTTCACGGCGACATTAAGCCTGTACGTCGCGTCACACTCCCTAAGATCATCTATGGCCAATGTAACCCAACACGGTTGAATGACCTCTTTCGCAATCATATTATTATTGTATAGGACAACATTCTCATTGGTGACGCATTCGAGGCACTTATTGCGGATTTTGGGCTCTCAAAGGTGAAGAGGGATATCTCCAGTGGATGGACAACCGACTTCAAGCCTGTGATATTATGGTACACGGCGCCTGAGCTGTTGGACGAGGGAGAAATCACGTCAGCGAGCGATGTGTATGCGTTTACGATCATGGTATTGGAGGTAAGCCTGGCACCCAAGATCACTTAGCGTACGCTGAATGTGATTCTCGAAGATATTATCGGGTAGACAACCATTCTCAGGCCGAGTGGGGATGCCTCTTGGCCTAGCAGTTTTGCGTGGTGAAAGGCCGAAGCTTGAGGATCATCCTGTCCATCCTTACAATCTTCGGGGGCTTTTTGAAAGTGGGTGGCACTGTGATCTAACGAGACGTCCGTCCATGGCTGTCATCTGGGGAGAGTTGCGAGCAACAGCGGGATCGAACACGAGCGAGAGCGTGTCGACGCCGACGCATATACATATGCCTACACCCTTTTCAACGATAATGGAACTTGACGAAATGGTCAACCCTATGATGGGGAACTCGAGACATCATTCCGGAGGGATGGATACCGCACCTATCCATTGCCATACAGAGACTAAAAACACATCGGCTGATGGTGGCATCACAGTTCCATACAATCTTCCCGAGCCTTCCGTCCAAACGACATGGAGACCACCGTTGAACTCCCACTCCACCGCATACCGCAGTCACAATCTATCGGAAGGATCCACTGGATGGTACCAAGGAAATAGCTCATATGGTACTCAGCGTCGCTTCACGGGGCCAGATCCTTCCATGAGGGCACGAGGAATGAGTAGTCATGGGCAAGCTTCGCCGCTCCAAGGATTTGGATCCATGCCACACGCCGAAGTAAGTCCACCTCGAGTGCCTTTTTTAGCTTGTGGATCTCATATCTAGAGTACACCTGTTGTTAAGGGCATCACATCCATTCACCAGGGCGAGGCGTCGGATATCTGGCTAGCAGACTATCAGGTCGGAACGCACGGCCCGCCAATGAGGGTAGCCGTGAAATATTTCAGGAGGCTTGAAAGCAATACGCAAGGCGAATTTGTAAGCAGATGTCTCACTAACGACAACAGCAATGGCCGAGTTGATAAGTTCGGGAATCTGAGTAGGTTTTCGAGAACTTGATCGCTAGATGGAGAGTATGGTATCACCCTTTTATTCTGCCTCTTTGGCATGCGGAGGCCTCTCCAGCGCCGATGATTGTTACGCCATGGAACCGGAATGGGAGCCTCGCAAATTATTTGAGATCTGTCGGGGCTGGTTCCTCGGTCAGATATCGCCTAGTATGTCCTCTCGGTTTCGTCTCGCAAGCTTTATATCAGACAGCTGACAACGCATGTCATCAAGTTAGCTCAAATTGCCGACGGCTTAGCCTATCTGCATTCTGACAAAGCTGGACCTACAACACACGGTCGTCTGCAACTAGTAAGTCCTTCTTATGTCATCACTAGGTTGTTAAAAACGCTGAGGAGTGTTCTTCAGGGCTGTATCTACGTTGATGACGACGGAAACGCACGCATCGGTGGCTTCGGAGTGTTCCTCCCAATGCTCGACGGCCATCAACATATGGTTAGATCCGCTTGGCGAGACGTTCGCTACAAGGCACCAGAGATCCTCGAAGGTTTCTCACAAACCCCTGCTGGCGACGTTTATGCGCTTTCCATGATGGGTGTGGAGATACTATCAGGTTGTCGGCCGTTCAACTCTCTGGATGGCTTGAAACTGGCCGTCGCTGTTACATCCGGTGCAAGGCCGAGGATGGAAAACCACTTGGAACCTTCGGGACGATGTCAGGCGCTGTGGGGTGGATTTGAGGAGATGTGGGACCAAGATCCTGAGGAGCGGCCATCAGCCGAGGAAGTACACCGAGGACTGAGATTATCAGGCTAGCCTTGCGTCAGATCTTTGGGAACCCCCGGAGAACAAGGTCCCGTCGCTGGTCTTCCTAGGCTCACTGGTGGTAGTGCGCATTTTGGACTTTGAACACTATGTATTCATGTAGCAGGTCCTCCATGGAGATGCAATATATCTAACAGTAAAGTATTGATTCCTTGTTGATTCGGAAGGTCTGCAATGGTATTAGGAGTCAAGTGACGGTGGACTGAAACATCTGTGTCGCTCACGTTAGGCAACGCAGATGAGGTAGGCAGATCGCGTAATGGATGTCGTTGAGTGTAATGTGGCCACCATAGTGAGGTATCGGACATATGGCTGGCGGACTATCAGGTCGGATCGCATGGGTGGCTGTCAGGTACTTCAGGAGGCTTTAAGGCAACGTCCGGACTAAAATTGTAAGCTCCTTTGTGGATTTCAGTAAGCTATGCCCTCCAAGATTATAACATGAGTTCAATAGGCTTTCGAGAATCTGATAACGAGGTGGAAGAGATGGGACAATCCTTTCATTCTACCCCTTTGGTATGCCGAGATGTCTCCTTGGCCTATGGCCATTACGCTCTGGAACCGGGATGGGGACCTTATAAGTATTTGAGATCCGTTGATCTTGCCTCGTTGGTCAGATATCGCTTGGTACGCCCACCTGGTTTTCTTGAAACATAAAAGGCTAAACCATTTATGTTTTTATCTTCAAGTTGACCCAAATCACTGACGGCTTAGCTTATCTACATTCTGACAAAGCCGAGCCTATTGTTCATGAGAGCTACAACCAATACATCAGTCATACGAATTCATGCACCTTTGCTTTGTTTTTACGAGATGCTGAAGTGTGCGGTGATAATTCTTCAAGAGCTGCATTTATGTCGATAACAATGGGAGCGCGTGTATCGGTGGCTTCGAAGAGTATATCACGATGCTTGGTGGTCATCAACAGGTGATCAATCCTCTTGGCAAGACGATTGCTACAAAGCATCGGAAATCCCCGAAGGTTCATCTCCAACCTCTGCTAGTGATGTCTATTCACTGTCCACGATGAGCGTAAGGATCCGTTTAACTGCGCGTACAACGCAAAGCTGGCCGTTGCTGTGGCACTTGAGGTGTGGCCTGAGGTTGGAGATCGTTTGGAACCTTCGGGGCGATGTCAGGCGCTCTAGAGTCGGTTTATAGATATGGGATCAGGATACTGAGGAGCGACTATCAGCTGAGGAGGTACACCAAGTGCTTTGCTTATGAAGCTACCTCTGTGTTAGCATCTTTTTAGGGGACTATCGAAAGGAGCCTTTCGCTAATCTACTAGGGTCGGTTATGTACATTGGACTTGCAGCCTTTCATAAAGCAATGCATTCACGTAATATATGCCTAGTAACCAAGTATAGATCCCTATTGAATCAAGTAGAAGAATTTATTATTTTATCGAACGGGAAGGTTGTGGTTGGGTGGGCGGCGCTAGCCGAATGATTGGATCCCAACATCACTGCCTCCCCCCTTCACCAACCGGCACTCACATACTTTACCTGCGCTTGCATGCTCGTATAAGTATTAGGATGCGAAAATGATGATTGGGGATACACAACGTACTCCGTCCTTGCAAGAGAGCATGTCGGCATTTCGGCAAATCAAGCGCCGGGCCTAGCGGTGGTATTCAATCCATACCAAACAAAGGCCTGCCCGTTCACCCTAACCATCTAACCGACATCGCCGGTGTATTGTCGGTGGCTTGGGCACGACCTTCTTCGTGCACTGGGCGCCTCGCCTTACGGGTGATGTCCGGATGACGCACTGATTCGAGTTCCCCTGTACCACTACATACTACTCCTCCGACATCACTCTTACTGTCAGTAAAATGAGTGAAACCGTAGAAACCGTAATATCGACTCTAGTGATTCTGGTGGACCTGCTCGATGCACTGCCTGTCCCGGATCTCTTCAAGGACGCCGCAATGGCCATCCCCGTCATCGCGATAAGGATCATGCAGATTTCTGAGGTATGTCGTACTAGTGTCTGAAACTCCTTTGCCAGTCTGATCGTGGGCTGTAACTCAAAGGGTCTCAAGAGGAACAGGCGAGCCATGAAGGAGCTGGCGTTTTATATTGCAGACTTGACCAACGCCACCCTCCGTCCTTTGGAAGCTGTTGGTGGCAGGCCGCTAGGCCCAGCAATGGAGCCTGCAATGAAAGATTTTTACCAGTGAGCTTTTGTGTATTTTGCATTATCCGATATATACATGCTAAGCGTTTATGCTGCTTAGGGCGCTACAGGAAGTGGAGCATCATATGGGCTATCTGGCGTCTCGAAACCCTTGGAAGCGATTCGTCAGCTACGATAAAGACGTGGGGTCGCTTAATAGGTTCAAGGATAGGATAGAGGAAGCACGGCGTATCATGACGGTATGCGCACCGGGAAATCTCAACACTGCATACATGCTACTGACGGCGATTGACTGAATCAGCTGGAGATTAGCGTCGCAACGCTCGCCTTAGTCGAGGACATAAATGCCATCGTGACCGAGACTCATCAAGTAGCAGAGATCACGCAAGCCATCGTGGAGGATACGGCCTTGGTTGCGTTAGATACTCAAGCCGCAGTAGAAGAAGCACAAGCTGTTGCGTTGAAGACTCTTGATATAGCGGAGGATACGGCCACACTTGCGATGGACACACTGGCCATCGTGGAGGACACTGCTACCCTTGCGATGGACACTCAGGCCATCGTGAAGGGCACGCGCGCCGTTGCGCTAGACACTCATGCCATGGTGGTGGATGCTCACAATGTCGCCACGGCTACGCATCACGGGGTGGGCCACATTGGGATTCGACTTGAGGTGAAGAAATCTTCGGTTTATATCTTATGCTACGCTTCCTCTCTGATTCTTTGTTCAACTCTTCAGAGCGAGAGTAAGAACAAGTTGGCCCGCAAACGCTCTAACCATCTGCTCACCGGGTATATTTTACAGATACGCGACGCCTTCTCGAAAAGCTTGGCACGGGTGGCAGCAGTGCTGCGGATGCCTTCGGAGTCGAGGAGCGCATCTGCACTCCAGGAACTCGCCAAGCTATTTTAGCGAGGATTGAGCGATGGATACACGGGTCAGAGTATGACAAAAAGCACATTTTGTGGCTTAAAGCTGTGGCAGGAAGTGGAAAGACCGCTGTCGCTGGGTCAGTGGAGAAGATGGCGAGGGAGGCAGAGTGCCTGGGAGCACGCTTTTACTTCGCTCGTGGTCAACCCGAACGAAACGGCCGCTGCATTCTCGAAATCGCTCGCCAGCTGGCGTCACTATCCGAGGACAGGCTTCGAGATGCGATCATCTCAGCTATCGAAAAGGAGTCGGATATCGTTACTTCGGCTGCTGTTCTCCAGTACAAAAAACTCATCCACCAGCCCCTACTTACTCTCACAGATAGCGACCTGAAGCTGGTTATCGTCATCGACGCTATTGACGAGTGCGAACCAGGCTACGCCACGAAGCTCCTCGAGCTGATCGGTCACGATCACCTCCGCTTGCCCACCGGCGTTAAGTTCTTCCTGACTAGTCGAGTTGAGCCACATATCCAAGGAGAGTTGGAAGAGGATTCAGTGTTCCCCACAGTGGAGCAGCTCGCGTTGGATGTCGAGGGATCATCCACCGTACACGAGGATATCATGTTGTACTTGAAGGACCGCCTCCCACCGCTGGTGAGGAAGTTTGGGATCAGGGATAAGGACTGGCCTGGGGAGAAAAAGCGCATGGAGCTGGCTCAGATGGCAGGCGAATCGTTCATCTGGGCTTCTACGGCCGTCCTCCTCGTGGCGGATCCCAACCACCGCAATCCAGCTTCGCGACTAGAATACATTCTTTCAAAACCATCTCTCAAAAACCTGGACTATCTCTACTCGACCGCCTTAGAAAACGCTTTCCCTCCCAACATCGGCGAGTCCATCCTCTCGTTACTGCACGACACCCTCGGGATGCTTGTCGTCGCTCGAGTCCCAATCACGGTCGCTGCGCTGGCATCTCTCCTACCATCCACCACGGATTCGGCTCAGGTCTTGGCAGAGAGGATCCGAGGTCAGGTTCTGAGCTTTTTGGGGTCTGTCCTCATCTTCTCAGCCCACGACGACAAGGCCGACAGTAAACCCATCCAGTTCCTGCACAATTCGTTCGTCGACTTCCTCGTCACGGAAGGCCGTTGCGATGGTCGCTTCTTGATTGATGTTCCCAAGTATCATGAGAAGATGACGATCGGATGTCTCCAGAGGATGGATCGTCTCAAGCGCAACATCTGTCAGCTCACGGACCCGTCGAAGCTAAACTCAGAAGTACGCGATATTGCGCAACGGATACATCGACACATCCCTCCTGCTCTTCAGTACGCGTGCGAGCATTGGGCCGACCACCTCGCTGAGGTCCCTCCTCACAAAATGATTGGTATGGAGGTGGATTCACTATTGGATACGTTCGTGAAGAGGGCGCTACTCTTTTGGGTCGAGGCGATGGGCCTGCTTGGCAGGGCGAGGGAGGCGGTCTCGTTGGTCCGTTTGGCGGAGACCTGGGTCATGGTACGATCATAAACACTTTCTTCTACACGAATGATGTTGACGGATTTCTATTTCAATAGGCTCGAGGATTCCACTACGATATCGAAGCGGCTCAGAAAGCAGTAACTTCGACTCATTCAATGGCAATAACGCTCCAGGTGTGATTACTTCCGTCGCCTCACATACGTGTTACTGACTACTTAGTAAAACATGACAAGGTACCTACTATTTCACCGAGGCTTGCGCCGCCGAGAACTCTATCCCCGCGACCGAGCACAGCCGACCTTCGCCGGTCGAATGGTCTCACCTCCACCTTGCTGTACGACCTTCGTCGGTTCATCATGGAGTTTATGGAACCAATCGTCACGAGTCCTCTCCACATATACGGGTCTGCTGTGGCATTCATGCCATCGGAGACTGAGCTGTGTCGTCGATACAAGTATCTGTCTGAGGGTCGCCTAACGGTAGCCCGGGGACGCGCAGAGCGATGGTCACAAACTCTCTGGACCGCGTTTAAACACTCCGGGCCGGTCAAATGTATCGCTGTATCCCCCGACGGCAAGATGATCGTTTCTGGGTCCGACGATAACACTCTGCGTTTGTGGGATGCAAAGACCGGGGCTGCCATCGGCCAGGTAATGGATGGCCATACCTCGTCCATCAACTGCGTCGCTGTCTCTCCTGACAGTAACACCATCGTCTCGGGGTCCCGTGATTGTACCCTGCGTCTCTGGCATGGCAAGACCGGAGCTGCCGTTGGCCAGACAATGGGAGGACATACTGGTTGGGTCAAATGCGTTGCGGTATCGCCCGATGGTACAACCATCGTCTCTGGGTCAAGCGATACGACCCTGCGTCTATGGGATACCAAGACCGGCAAAGCCATTGGCCAGGTACTGAAGGGACATACCAGCTCCGTCAAGTGCGTTGCCATATCTCCTGACAGCAAAACCATCATCTCTGGGTCCGACGATACGACCCTGCGTCTTTGGGATGCGAAGACCGGAGAGGGCATTGGGCAGGCAATGGAGGGACATGCCAGCTCAGTCAATTGTGTCGCGGTATCTCCTGACGGCATGATTATTGCCTCAGGATCCCGCGATGAGACCTTGCGTCTGTGGGATGCCATGACCGGAGTCGCCATTCATAACGTAATGAAGGGTCATACCGGCGAAATCGGCTGCGTTGCCATATCTCCCGACAGCACGACCATCGTCTCTGGTTCCGGCGACAAGACCCTGCAGTTGTGGGATGCCAAGACTGGCGAAGCCATTAGGCAGGCAATGGAGGGCCATATCGACTGGGTCAGCTGTGTTGCTATCTATCCTGACGGCACGACGATCGTCTCAGGCTCCGACGATAACACCCTTCGTATGTGGGATGCTAAGACAGGGGAAGCCATTGGTCGGATACTGGAGGGACATACGGGCTGGGTCAATTGTGTCGCCGTGTCACCCGACGGCACAACCATCGTATCAGGGTCCCGCGATGACACCATGCGCGTGTGGGAGGCAAAGGCCAAGGCACACATCGGCCCGGCAACAGAGGGTCACACAGATTGGGTCAAATGCGTCGCTGTATCACCTGATGGCAAAACTGTTGTCTCTGGGTCTGATGATATGACCTTACGCCTGTGGGATGCCAAGACCGGAGCCGCCATCGGGGAGGTGATGGAGGGACATACCAGCTCAGTCAGCTGTGTTACTATAACTCCCGACAACACAACCATCGTCTCAGGGTCCGATGATAACACCGTGCGTCTGTGGGATGCCAAGACTGGGAAGGGCTTTGGTCAGGTAATGGAGGGGCATACCGGCTGGGTCAACTGTGTTACCATATCTCCCGATGGTAAAACCGTTGTCTCAGGATCCCGTGATGACACACTGTGTCTATGGGATGCCCGGACCGGAGCAGCCATTGGGGATGTTATGAAGGGTCATAACTACTCTCTGAATGGTGCTGTTGTCACTCCTGACAACAGAATTGTTATCTCAGCCGCTGATGATAATACCATGCGCCTGTGGGATGCCAGGACTGGAGCTGCTATTGGGAAGCCGTTGGAGGGTCACACTGGCTCAGTCAGCTGTGTCACTGTATATCCTGACGGCTCAACCATTGTCTCAGGATCTGCTGACACAACTTTGCGTCAGTGGGATATCACAACTGGGGCAGCCATTGGGACTCCAATTAGAGGTCATACTAATTGGGTTGACAGTGTTGCTGTATCTCCCGACTGCACAACCATTGTCTCACGATCCGATGATAAGACCCTGCGTCTTTGGGATGCTGAGACCGGAGCACCCATTGGCCAAGTGGCTGAGGAACATATTGACTGGGTGAACCGCGTTATCTCCGATGACAATGTTGGAAGGAATCACGTCACCCAGCCAAGGGGGTCAAAGGCAGGGGTGCAGCAACCTGAGATCATGTTTCAACTTGATGGGGATGGATGGGTTTGGGGTTCCAAGGGCAGACGGAGATTCTGGTTACCAGCTGATCTGAGAGGTAGCATGGTCAACCAAGGCAACATCATTGCACTAGTGAATCAAAAGGTTCCAATCATTCATGTTTCATAACTTTGTCCTCATCACTCTGCAGTCATCAGATGTTTTTTTCATTGATTAGACTCTATGTGGCTACTGTTACACATTTTACCCTTTGATCCTTGTTACATTTAGAGCCCCTAATAGGTCAGATATTCAGTCAAGATAAGACAGGTATAAAGGGTAGTGTGCAAGGGAAGCAGAAGGGACAGTAAGCAGAGCAAGGACATACTGTCACAACTCAGCCTTCAGTGTGTCTTTGAGTAATAGCAGAGGCTGTCATAAGTCACTCTTCATCTGTTCTAATTAACTACCAAGTAGTTGTCATGACTTTGTTCAGGGATACCTTGAGAGTGCACTCTGGGAGTTCAATGAGAGTAAAGTGAATTGGAAGATACAAGCAGCAAAGTGAGGAAGAATCCTTCTCACTTTGCTGCTACTTAAGCATTCTTACAAACATTACAAATTACATACAGTAAGTGGACCAGTGACATGGAACAATTGGTAAGCATAAAGGAAGGGAATAGAATAGAACAACCCTTGACACATTAGCACTACCCAAGAGTCATCCCTGATGCTTTCAGGCACAAACCCACCCTACAGCTTCTTTCTTCTAATCACTTCTGCATATGGTTGTGACATCAGCCTCCTCTTAAGTTGCTGTAGAGGAGCACTTAGCTTGTGCAATGGGTATGGTGACATTGTGGAAGTATTAGTTGGTTTGTTGGTCATGTGGCCTCTGTGTTCTGCAGGTGAAACAGCTTGATGTCTGATCCATGGATTTGAGTATGATTCCCAGACACCACCCTGAAATCAGCCCTGTCCTGTCCATCAACTGTGTTTCAAGTCCCAATGAACACAAGGGCATCTTTTGGATGGAAACATACAGCAAGCAAACTGAATACTTACATGGCCAGATTTGCCTTGCCAGGTAAAACATGTCACAATTGAGGACAATTTCACCATCAGGTGGATTCATTGGTCATTTTCCATATTTCATTACTTATGTTTCATGATGTGGGAAATGCTGAATGAGTTACAGTTGAGAGGCTTGCATTTCTTTGTTGTAGTCTCAAGTCCAACAAACTGTCACCCCAGAGTTAGAAGGACTCCAGAGAATGGAATGAGTAGCCCACATCTTAAAGCACCCAAATCTGTAGGTTTAACCCAAGTTTGTTTCTGTGAGTGGCCTTCACATCAATTTCTATTCTTCTAGGTCTTAGATCTGACCTCCAACATCATATAAATGTGGTTCAGTCAGGAATGTGGGCTATGGTATTGTTGGGCCTTGTTGGGCCTTCTAATTCACCATGCAGGGCTGGTGCCTTGCTCTTGTGTGCAAGGATTGGTTCAACAACTGTTGAGTGAGGTGATTGGGCTGGTCTCAGTTGACATGAGCACCCCTCATATCATCATCTAGAACATTGTGAACTGACATAGAGACCAATGTCACAACATTTCCCCTTCAACTCATCAACTCCAGAGCCACCTCCACATTTATCAATCACCAATACATCAAGAAACACAACATTAAGACAAGAAAACACAAATTCCCCATGCTAGTACAAGACATCAATGGATGATTGCTGGGGATAGCAGAACAAGTAGTTGACACCAGAATGCATATCAGCAACCATGTTGAGAAAATCATGCTCAACATCACATGAACAAGAAGATACTCTGTGGTACTGGGAATCTCATGGCTGCACACCCACAACCCATGCATTGACTGGTGGGAGAACCAGGTTGACTTTAGCAGTATGCACTGCAGGATGAAGTGCTT
Organism: Tulasnella sp. JGI-2019a; assembly: GCA_019633535.1. Lineage (NCBI taxonomy): Eukaryota > Fungi > Basidiomycota > Agaricomycetes > Cantharellales > Tulasnellaceae > Tulasnella sp. JGI-2019a. The sequence goes on from WSUE01000147.1 coordinate 88,297, forward strand.
GGAAGAAGAAGAAGCACCAATGATCATCACAGCTGAAGAAGAAGGATAGTGGAAGGTACCAATCTCTACCACTCACAAGCATGACAAAGAAGAAGAAGTGGAGGTTATCAACACTATTGAGGAAGGGCATGAACTACCAAGAATGGGCCCAAGGCCATGTATCAGGTGTGAGGATGTGAGGGTAGACAGGATGCCACTATTGTGCTGGGCATGCCTGATGGAATGGCAAGAAGAAGTGATTAACTATGTGGTGGCAATGGCAGAAGAAGCACAAAAGCCAAGAGACCTGTTGGCACAGATCACCACCATGTCATAATGGGTTGCCTGCAGCATCAGGTTTACCTTTAAGCACCCATAGTTTGCCCTAAGCACCCATGCCCAATGCATGTGCTCAAGTCTCTATGTTCAAGTTGCCATTCACCATATCTATGTTCAAGTTCTACACATGTGGGACTCAAGTTGCCGATGCCTGCAGTCATGTTCAAGTTCAACATGCACATTGTAGATTTCGCCTGGAGGGCAAATTAGTTCCCACACCTTGGGAAAAGCCTCCTAAGAGCTAAACCACTTGGTGATCAGCCATCGCTTCGGGTTAGGAGCCGAGGCATGAACAGTACCTTAGCCTTGGTGTAGGCTAACCTTTAGAAAGCCTGAGAAGCCCAAGTAAGAACATGTGCACAGCATTAGTAGAATATGCTGGCCAGGAGGTAAACATTCCCAAAAGAGTTCCAGAAATCAACCAGCCTATCAGAACACCTCAGAGATATCCAGGTAGCCTGAGGATGTCAGTCTGCATACCTGAAGGAAGCTTGAGTAGCTTAAGGAGGTAAGGTCTAAGCATTGTCATTGGCTAATGGTGAAGGAGGACCAATAGAAGTGAGGCTGCACATGTTATAGACTAGGAACATACTCTTTAAGGTAGTACAGTGAGGCTGTGCTCAGGGATGTATATAAGTAGCTCTGGGGACTTGTAGAGATTCCCCATTGCAATCACTTGTTATGATATCCCAGTTCTCTTAGAGTCCCTCCTCATCCTCTTTTCTTAAGTCAAGTCCTTTGGAAGAGCCTGTAGGCCTGGAAGACATGCCCAACAACCACCAAGTTAAAGTCCAGTGAGAACTGACTTTACATTTCTAAAGGTTAGCCTACATCAAGGCTAAGGTACTGTTCATGCCTCAGCTCCTAACCCAAAGTGATGGCCCATGGCCAAGTGGTTTAGCTCTTAGGAGGCTTTTCCCAAGGCATGGGAACTAATTTGCCCTCCGGGCGAAATCTACAACACATGTGTCGAACTTGAACATGACTGTGGGCATCAGCAACTTGAGTCCCACATGTGTAGAACTTGAACATAGATACAGCAAATGGTGACTTGAACATAGAGACTTGAGCATGTGCGTTGGGCATGGGCACTTAGGGCAAACTATGGGTGCTTAAAGGTAAACCTGACACTGCAGGCAACTCATTATGACAATTACAATATTCACAACAGGGAACTCCTGGCCATTGTACAATGCTTCCAGCAATGGCAACATTACCTAGAAGGAGCAGCATTCCCAATAGAGATCAAGAGTGATCATAAAAATTTAGAAATATTCTGCACAACAAAAGTCCTCACATGGCAGCAAGTGAGATGGGTGGAATTCCTGAGTGGGTTTGATTTTACTATCACCCATCAGTCAGGCAGGGAGTTAGCAAGAACAGATGCTTTATCAAGAAGAATAGATCATAAGCCAGATGACTGACCAGAGTTGGTTGATAGGATCTTTACCAATGAACAGTTTATCCAGGCTGTGGAAACTGTTGTATATGAAGATGAAGCCACTGTACTCCAGGGGATTAGAGATATCACTCCCCATGATGATGACATAGCACCTTACATCACTTTCATTGAGCAAACAAGCAGGCCAATAGCAGATTGGACCTGGGATGAAAGTATCTAAGGCATAAAGGAAAAATCTATGTCCCAGGAGATGAAGAATTGAGGCATGCAATACTTCATGTGTTCCATGATACAAGGATGGCAGGCCATAGAGGTCCTAAGGCTACACTGGAACTCATCTCAAGGAAGTTTTATTGGCCTGGCATAGCCAAGTTAGTGGATGACTATGTCACTGGATTGTGAAGAGTTAGCTCCTTGCTAAACTCTGATAGGCACTACTGTGCTGAGGGTGTCAAACAGGAGCACTTACTGATGG
>WSUE01000148.1:0-61351 GCA_019633535.1 Tulasnella sp. JGI-2019a
GTTGTTTTGTTTTTTTTGCCACAACAATAATATCTTTTTTTTTTTTGTTTGTTGTTGGTTTTTTCTCTTTATGTTTTTTCACCCCCCCCCCCCCCCCCCCCCCCCCCCCCCACACACACACACTGATATCTTGATCCCATAAGTGCTTTCCTCATTCTCTGTGCCAGGATTGGGTTCCACCAAGCGTTGGATTTCCCTTTTCGAGGCGGCGCAAGGTCGGAGCCGGAGTGGATCATTACATCTGTCTGCCTAGTGCTGATCAATCCCATATATACGCCCCTGGTTGTTGCATGGCTTAGTGAGCTCTGAACCATGTGATATGAGTCCCCGAACGAGCGTTCTGCCACGGACCTCGCCAGATGGGTCAGTCGGTACGTTCAGATTGACCACACTCGAAGCTTGTATCGGACCATCATGTTTCGACTTATTGAGAGCAGGAGCTTATACACCGGGACTTGCCTTTTATGGGTAATGTTCTCACTTCTGCGAGGACGCTCATACGTATGTACGGTCGACAAGATCATGCGGGCACATTGCTGGCTGTTGCCTCAGAGCCTGGTATCGCAATATTTGTCAACTATGTGTTTCAAATGATTGTTGTAATGACCCCGATGATGATCTTTTCGCACGTAAGGCCTTGTCTAGACATTCCATTCCTATTGTCTCCCAATGGCCCTGAAGACTTTCGCTTTTATCAACTCTATAGGTCAGCCGGCCCGTTGTCTCACAGATGCACGATATCAACAACTCGAATACTAAACACCACAAAGTCTGGCCACATGAGCCGTTCAGCATGGGTACCATCAGCACGACTATAGCATTCTAGCTCCCGTTATCGTATTCTGTGGCGAATGAACCCACGATTTGCTCAGAGCCATTGAAATAACTGGGGATATGAAAGATCGTCAATGGGAGACAGTTTATGGGATTCTCGATCCCGTATATTTCTCAGCACCTTAATCACAAATCGTAGTCATAATTGAACCTTACGGTCTAGTCTCTACGCCATTGGTTGCCCTGGATATATTTCATATTTCCAAATAAGTTACTCTGCTTGCACGACTGGACGATCTGCAACGGCCCTCACCTGGGAATGCAGAGAGGACGGGCGGCGAGCCAAGCAGGGCAACAGTAGAAAGCCATTGACTTCTTCCCAATCCGTGATGATGTGAAGTACACGAAGGGTGGCATTGATGAACACAACAGAGGGATTGATGGTTCCATCGTGCTGTCATTTCAGGTCATGGATGTTTTGTAATGGTGGAAGGGTTCTCGCACAAGGCGCAATCCGACATGATTTCACTGAAAACGTAGATTGAAACATGCATGAAAACATGTCTCGGATTACTCGATTAGAGAGGAGGCTTACCTCATTAAGAAGGTAAACTTATTCATGTTTTGTCCAAATCATGTTGATTTGCGGCTTGTGTGGGTAATAGCTGGGGACAATACTTTCAGCACTGCGACCAATGCCGCACCTCTCCATAGCAAGTCCAGTGTAGGATCTGACCAAGCTCGATATACCAGCGCTACAGCAGCAAGGCTGAGTTGTAGCAATATTTCTTTCACATGGAGGTGATGATACAATCCTAAAGGTAATAGTGAACACTCTACGCCGGACCAAACGTTCGAGCAGCTCTTCGCCCCAAAACCTCGGACGTCGCAGCATGGAGTATCGAGCGATTCACCCCAGCATGCAGCACCATTGTCAAAAACGAGCTCGAAACTTTGAATGACCAGAAAGGCCAAGAGCATGGGAGTTCGGGCCCATTATACAGGGTCCTTATGTAATACATCAATGTTTCCCTTTCCATGCCAATCTGGGTATCGGTAGCGTCAAGAACTCGCGACCCATGGATCCCCTTAACCGCTGCCGCGTTCCGGTTCGGCTCTATGGACAATCAGATTCCAACTGTCAGCCATGCCTCTGCTGCGTACAGCCGGTGTCCAACCGTTCAGGGTTGCCGATCTTGCAGCGACGGTTGAGTGGTCCATCATGCCCCTGACCGCATGTCTCAGTCACGGCACTCCAACTTTTGCACTTCCCATCTTCCTTCGCAATTTTGCTACTATCAAGATATCTTTTTCGAGTGTTTCCAGACCTCGCATCGCCTTCGTCAAGTGGTGACACATGGCCGATATATCACTGGACGCCGCCAACTACTTCGGTCTTCTCCTATCCGTTTGGCTGTATGGTAAGTGCAGTGCAGTCCTCGTTATTGGATTATCGCAACTCATGAGAAACCATGTTTGCTCAATCATTAGGGTTGTTTCTGAGGATGTTCTTGGCCTCGATCTGGCCATTGTGGAACCGGGGACACCGACCTGGAGGAAAATTCGTTGTGGCCGCCACTTTGTGTCTTTTTGTAACTGCCACAAGCCATATAGGTTCGTCGGCCTACGATATGTTACTATCTCATCTTCCTAACATGGCTTTCAGTAATAAGTGTTGCCAAAGGCTATGACATATTTGTCGTGTATCGCGCATTCCCTGACATGGTGAGATACTCCGAAGCGGAGCATTTACTGGGGGGCACCATAGACGGGTTAGGAGAGGTCCTTTATCAGGATGAACCTGGGTTGGGATTTTGTCGCTGACACTTGATTCCTATCATAGTTGGGTCATCATCGTCGCGGTGTGTACATGCACTATCCCCCAGATGATCGCGCGTGGCACTGATTTCCAACCGTTACCGTCGCTTGTTAAACAGATCTGGAATGTAGAGATTATTCTTATATGGAGACTGTGGACTGTATGGTCTGAGGATTGGCGCGTTGTCCTTCCTCCTATTGTCCTATTCATCATTGAATTCGGTACGCATCCTAACCCACCCCATATTGCAGACTGAATAATTCAACCCCTAGTTGCTGGGACTTTGGTCTATGCCCAGTTAGGCGCTAGCAAAGCATTTGATAATCCCTGTCGCAACGGTCACAGCATGGAAGAGATTGTGGCATCTGTCTGCCTACTCTCAGTCAATGTGATATGCACGCCCTTGGTCATCGCACGGCTTTGGTGAGCAATAGCTGTGTTATGAGACGAGTGTCCTAACGCGAACTTTACCAGGCGGATTGGTCAACACGCTCAGATAGAACAGACTCGAAGCCTATATCAAACCGTTACATTTCGACTCGTTGAGAGCGGAAGCTTATACACGGTGGTTTCTCTCGTATGGGTTATTTTCCACCTTCCGTCCGGAAGCGCATATGTGAGTCGCACCAGCAGCTGTTTATAGCCATAGTCTTGACTTTTGCCTCAAAGCCCGGAATGTCAGTCTTCGTCACCTACGTGTTTCAAGCGATTATCACGGTTGCGCCGATGATGATCTTTCAGCATGTGAGCGTACTTTCAGGCATCCGTTTATCTTCCAGGTCCGCTAACCACTCTGCTGTCTGCCAATCATGATAGCTGGGCCGAAAAATTGCAGCTGAGGCTCTTGACCTCAATATCTCGAAACCACCAAGTGGAAAGGATACAGCCCAGCCCAATCAACCACTTAGCGATGTTATCAGTACGACTATTGCGTTCCAGCCTCGATCCTCGGCTACTGAATCATAATATGACCCCCTTGCGAGCATATGTGCTCACCCAAAAAAAACGAGGACTTATATATAGAAGCCAAAGGGGAACAGGAGCACGTGCCGGTAGGTCGGGGACATCTAGTCCGAAGGGGATACAGAAGGCGTATTCAAAGGCCCGAGATGAGTCCAGACGCTAGTCGTCACGATACACCTGTACTTCGCTGCTCACTTTTGTAGTAGGAAAATCCCTCGTCGTGTAGACAGATGAAAGTAACATGCTCTGGTGACCATCATTCTCTGATGCATCCCACTCCCAGCCCGTGTGCACAACGACCCCAAGCCTCATTCATGGGTGGCAGCTGCATCACGCGTAATTCTCGGCGACGGCTGACTCGGCCATCGTAATTGCTCTTGAACGTCGGCGACATGTAACTCAGGCTGAAATGAGCGGCACGAATGCCGCCATTAACATTCCTTCCATGACTCCACTTTTCATTTCCTTTCCCGCTACTAGCACCTTTTTTCTTCAACTATAATTTCAGCCTGATAGCGTGATTCGTTGTAGTTTGGAGCCTTTACCTCGCGTTCTGACGAGACGGTAGACTGTTTGATAGACAATGAGCCACACGGCCTTCTGCCCCACGATTTCGCATACTTCAGCCTACAAGATAGGGATGATACATTCTACCATCATTAGGTATATACAATGGTTTGCATTTTTTTTTCTCGCCAAGGTCCCGCGGGGTAAACCAAGCTTCAGGCCGGTTCTATCACCCCATTTAGGAAGGAGCGCCATGTTATGGAGCCTGTCTCTAACTAAATCTGGCTCATGACGTCGGCTCTGCTGCTCCAATGTGCAATACTTGACACCCAAATTACTATATATGGTATCTTGAGTGTATTTATTTCTGTGGGGTGTTTTTATTTATTTAAATCAGAGACAACCTGGCAGCTCCTATATATGCAAATCATTGTAAGTTGTGCATCAATGACGATCGGCGACAGCACTGGCAACTTCCGACCCCAAATATATTCTGCGGCTTCAAGTTTCATTCGAAAGTTAATTTCGGCTATATGCGACTGAGGGACGGCACTGCGCACCTCGTGCCATCTTAATATTTATTCCATTTTGCCCCTTCTGTCGTCTTCCATCCGTAATTCCCTGCTAGGGCTTTTCTTGAACCTTCTGCTAACGTAGCTTCGCCTGGATCAAGGAGACGAGACATGGGCGATATGCCACTTGAAGCCGCCAACTATTTCGGTCTTCTGTTGTCAATCTGGATGTATGGTGCGAGAAAATGCAGATTCGCGGCCCACCCAATGCTCATGATGCTCCCGGTCATTGGCGATATCTCAGCGCATGTTCTTGTCTTCAATCGGGTTGCTTTGGACACGCCGCCTCGGAGGCAAATTCGCTTTGTTAGCCGCGTGCAGTCTTTTTGTTTCAGCCACGGCAAACATCGGTGAGTCGGACCACAGTTATGACCCCGCTATCTTAGGCTGATAGCAACATGGCCGCCAGTGACAAACATTGTGAGAGGGTACGATATGTTTACCAAATACTCCCCACAACCTGGGACTACGGGATCCGACAAAGAGAATCCGTTGAGAGCGGTCTTGAACGGGTCATTAAAAACCTTTCATTGATTATGGTGAGCTTGGAATGTGCGGCGGACTGACCTGTATGATCATCAATTATAGTTCGTTTTGCATCTTTGGGGTGAGTGAATCCATCTGCTTCTCGTGCGATGGTTGTTAATCATGTACATACTCCGTAAGATCTGGGTCGCAGAATCAACCCTCGTTTGGAGGCTATGGTCCGTATGGTCCCAGAACTGGCACATCGTTTTTGTTCCTATCAGCTTGCTATTCGTCGAAATTGGTATCTACATTTCGGCAAAGCCCCCTTCCCCCCCCCCCCCACACACACACTGATATCTTCATTCCATAGGTACCTTCTTTATCTTCTGCGGCAGGGTTGGGTTCCGCCAAGCGTTCGATTACCCTTTAAGGCATGGCGCAAAGTCGAAGCCAGAGCCAGAGCAGATCGTTATATCTGTCTGCTTGGTGCTGATCAATCTGATAAGTACACCCTTGGTCGTCGCACGGCTTTGGTGAGCTCGAAGCCATATCACACGAGTCCTAGAATCAGCGTCCTGAAACTGGCTTTGGCAGGTGGGTCAGTCGGTACGTTCAGATTGACCATACTTGAAACTTGTATCGGACCATCGTGTTCCGACTTATTGAGAGCGGGAGCTTATACACCGGGACTTGCCTTTTATGGTTGATGTTTCCACTTACACGCTCATATGTATGTACGATCGACAAGATTATGCGGCCATATTGCTGACTGTTGCCTTGAAGCCTGGTATCGCAATATTTGTCAACTATGTATTTCAAATGATTATCGTGATCGCTCCGATGATGATCTTCTCGCACGTAAGGGCCTTGTCTAGACGTTTCTTTTATCTTCCGATGGCCCGAAGACTCAGGCATTTATCGACTTTTGTAGATCAGCCGGCCCGTTGTCTCGCAAATGCACGATATCAACAACTCTAGCACTAAGCACCGTAGAGAAGCCAGAGTTCGGCCCCATGACCCGCTCAGCATGGGTGCCATCAGCACGACCATTGCATTTCAGCCCCCGTTATCACACTCTGTGGCGAGCGAGTCCCGAGCAACCGAAGTAATTGGGCGTAGGAAGGATTACCATTGTGAGACAGCTTAAGAGATTCTCGGTTGTGTATATTTCTCAGCAATTGTCATGATATCTGGTCCAGTCTCTGCCTAGTTGTTTACCCTGGAATACTTTATACTTGCACCGTAGCTACTCGGCTTGCACGACTGAACGGGCTGTAACGGCCCTCACTCGGGAATGCGGAGGTGCCTACCTAGCGATCACCGAGTTGTGCGCTGGTTCGATCCTCTCTCTGTCGACATTTGGGTAGTCTTTCACCATACGCAGTGTAAACCGTGCATGGGTCTGACGTAATGTGCCACTGAACTATTAAAGGCAAGGGAAGCAATTCCGCAGCCTCGGTGCTCGCACACCCGGATCGTCTCAACAGATAGGAGAGTGATTTCAGACGCGCAACAAGGCCGCCGCCTTCGCAAACCTTTTGTCATTGCGCCCTGCTTTTAGAGGTATTGGCATCGGTGAGCCTCCTGAGAGGCATTGAATTCTGCTACTCTACAACGACGCATGATTATACGTATTCCAGTGGCTAAAAGTACATTGTCGGCCGACATCTAGAGCGAAAGCCACTCCAACGACAGAGAATTATTGAGATGCAGGGAACCGATACAAAATGTTGAAACAGAAACAAAGATAAGATCTACTGCCAAATATCATGATAATAACACAGAAGTGCTCGATATGGAGCGGAGAACAACGCACTCAATTCAATCAAGTTGGTTCACAATGGTACTCAAGACCTGTCCTTGTCCTTGTCCTTGTCCTTATGTTGCCCAAATCCGAACCCACTAAGCCGTATACCACCTCCAGCGCTCAAGCTCATCTTCCTTGATGCGCGCTTCATAATACCACGCTGCTTCTCTTCGTCTTTGTTGCCTCCTGGGGTAAGGTTATCTCCTACATTGAGCGTCATCGACCTTCTAGGCCCGGAGACGAAACGACTTGGTGATATTGGTGACGGTGTAGTTGGAAGTCCAGCAGACAGTACTGGAGTTGACGGGATCCGTAACGATCCTAACGAGCCAGGTGCATTCACAGATTCTCCAGGCTGTGGGGAAGCAGGGGTGGATGGCGCTCTTGGCGGGAACGAGACGCTGTCGTCAGATTCCACCACGCTTTGGTACGACGTCGGCGGAGGTAACTTTATTCGTTGAAGGCGGCCATTCATTCCGCTGTCTTCCACCATGGACAGTGGTCTCATGTCAGACTTTGGCTCTCGTCGTGTTGACCCCAAGGCTTCGACGGCCGGTTCCGAAGCTCTGCGCTCTGTCTCCGGTGGTTCAAGGCGAGAACTAGCTCCAGAGCCTGTAGCACGAGCAGGGCCATTCACGGACCCATCCCGGCCGCCATTCGATTGTCCCGTCCCAGCAACCCATCCTCCATATCCATTTGCGATGGATGATCCATTCGTGATCGGTGGTGCCGGACTGATGGGATCCAGGGATTCAGAGGGTGGCGGTAATCGGGATGCTGCTATAAAAGCTGGAACTGGTGGAATGTCGCGATCCGATGAACTAGCTGTCGTAACGGTCGTACCAGCCGAGGCCGTCCCGACAGACTGATAAGCGGCAGCGAGTTCCCTCTCTTTCTCCGTCTCTCTCTCTCGTGATCTTTCGGAGCCAACCTTACGAGCTTTTCTCGAAACGCTCTTCCTGGCAGACGAAAACCAGCCGCCACCTCCGCCGTTTGCCTTATCCTTGTCCTTTTCCTTGTCTTTTTCTTTCGACCTCTCATACGGCACTCTCAAGAACGCAGGCGAAGGTGTCCTATTCACCACTTCCCTCTCCGGTCCCGTTGGCTCTGCATGTCCATTCCCCAGTACTATGCCATTCAAGGGTAACGATGAAGCGGACTTGGTCACCGGACCAGAAGATTCTGTCGTCGCATCGATGCTGACCCGACCTCTATTATGAACAACGCGGGGCGTCGGGGAACTCATCCCTAACCCGAACCCGCTGAACCCGTTCCCTGACCGATGCTCTGGTTTCGATGCCGAGTGTTTCAAGGACTTGAAGAATCCTGTCGGCCCTCCACTGCTCCCAGATGCCTGGACCTGTGATTGTGGTGGAGGTAGAATTAGCGGTGAAAATTGATCTTCCGGTGGCGTGAAGCCAGCCGCTCCTGCTGATGGCTGCGGGATCTCCAACGACATCCCTCGCTTTGGTGTTGCTGAATCCTGCGGTGTAAGCTTGGGCGCTGCGGGCGTTAAAGGTGTCGCAGACGTCGAGGACGACGATAGCGAGAAGGCCGATTCGGAACTGGGGGAGTTTTGCGGCTTGAAGGCGGGCGTGAGATTGGCATTAGTGGAACGCTCATCCTCTATACTGTCACCATCAAGAGGTGCCGGCTCCTCAACAAGTACGGGGACCGGTGATGGAGATGGAGATGGAGGCCTCTGTCCAATCGCGACCTGATGCGGTGGTGTGGTTAGGGGTGTACCATTCGTGTGAGAAGCGATCACGGCGTTCTTTGCCTCCATAGCCGCAGAGATTAGCCCGAGACCCCTCAAGTCAATGTCCACCGCCTGATAGAATAGAACATAGCCAGTCCCTGTACCAGCGGCAGGAGTGACAGGAGGAGTTGTCCCCATTGCCATGCCGGTGCTGCTGGGCATTGACGTGGCATTTGCACTATTCCCAGTGGTGACGGCCGCCGTTGCGTTGAGCGCCGAAGCAGCAGCATTCAACATCGCAAGCCCAGATGGTGCGGTCGCAGCACCCCCCGTTAGGTTACCCGTTGTGGATGCGCCATTAGGACCAGGTCCCGGGTTCGCTGCAAGGATCTTGGCAGAAGTGGAAAGCCCGGCCCCCGCATTCGCTGCCGTCGCGTTGGCGCTACCCATAGTGAAGGTCGAGTCCCCAAAGTATTTCGGGATATCAGACTCCTTTATGACCTCGACGGAGTCATCATCAAACAAAAGCCAAACGTCCCCGCGAGATTTTACGAGGGTCACATAATGACCGTGATGAGGGCCCCTATGCATAGAAATGTGTGAGGAAGCGCCCAAGATATGCGCCTTGCAAGATAAAAGCGACTAACCCTCCGATGTGCACGACAACAGCGAAGAGCCTATACAAAAGCTCCGGATCTCCCGGTCCTCCTGACCCTGCCCCTTTCACCTCCGCAGCCGCCGCGCCCGCGGCATCCAATGCCATGCCTGAGCTATGCCGTAGAATCGCCGGTCTCCTGCCCCTATCGCCCTTGACTCCTTCAGGCGGGGTCGTTGGGTCCACCGTATTATTGTATAGCCGCAGCTCGAAGGGAAACGCGACGCGATAGCTCAGCTTCACGTAACGACCCACGTCCTCCTGATATTTAAATCGCTTGAGGTGTAGGAGGAGGATGGGAGGAAGGGTTTTGATCTTCATCCGCTTCTCGGCCTCTACGAGCGAGCAACACTCGTCGCAGAAAAACTTGTTCCGAGCTGTAAGCATTTCTGACTTGGAGAATCCTCGGAGACATTGGTTGAGGGATATATTATTGTGAGCGATGTCGAGGGAAAGGTCAAGGAAAGGTTCTGAGCGAGAGGTGACACGTTCGCAGGTAAGACAGCGAGTTTCATTCGTAAGAGTACCTAGAAAAGCCTAAAGGTTATGAAGGGTTGAATGAAGAATTTGAAAGCGGACCTTGGAATAGAGATTGGACAAGCGGCGAAGGTTGTGGTAAAGGTGTGGCAGATAACGATGTGGCGGAAGTACTGATGTTTGTATTGCTGGTCGTCGTTGTCGTCATCGATGACATCGAAGCGCTCACTGTATCCACATCCTTTCGGTCGTTAGCAAGATCTTGGGATACGTCTAAGCAATTTCACGAAATGTGGAAACGCAGGCGAAAGGAAAGGCGGACTGACTAGCTTCGGCGCCAGAGCGGGTTGCATTCTCCTCCTCCATGTCCTCAACGATCTTGTTCAATAGAAAATTCAGGAACTCGTGCGCGTCCTGATGCATCGAGCTTCGAAACAGTGCGTTCTCCTTCTTGAGCTTGTTCACGAACGCCTGGGGGGCTATCGTCCCTTTCCCTTGTGGATTATATGAGATATGAGAGTATAGTGAGCGGAGGGCGGAAAATAGGGTGCTCGGGTTCGGGTTAATGATTGGTGTCCAGGGAGAAGGTGTATTGATGGTGGGGGGTGCATTCGATAATGACGGGTCTGTTACTGGTAATGGCGCAGGCTTCTGTCCTGCTGACTGCGAGCTCCCTGCTATCGAAGTAGATCCGACAGAGGAGAGATCGTCATGGGCAGGAGGTACGGATGGTCCGAGGGAAGGCGATGATACACCTGCTAATGATAACCCGCGCTTATGCCCAGCCTTGGACACATTTCGCTTAACGGGGGGCAATGTTGAAGCTGCAGCTGCTGGCATAGCTGGCGTCTGGGTTTGTGGGAGGATTACGGGGACTGGAGTAGGGGCGGGGGCGGGAGTTGGGGCGGGGGCTGGTAGTGACGAATCTGATGCTGCCAAGAGCGACTCTCGGAATGGCTGACAAAAATACAGCGCTTGTAATACAGAGTTTGCGTAGCTTCAAAGTTTACCCCAGATCAGCGTATTCCTTGCTTCCAGGGAGACTGTCGATGTCACTCACCATGTGTTACCGAACTAATCGCCAGGGGACAACACGGTCGGTTCAATCAAGGCGTTTAATGGTGCCCAGAGAGCTACTCACGTTCTCCATTCCAAAGCGCTTTGAATCTGGTCCATCTCCATCGGAAAGCGCCTGCTGCGTTCCCTGACTGGCGCCTTCCACAGGTGGGGCAAGCGTAGTGGCGGCTGAAGTCGCTTGACTCTTGACCGGATCTTTCAAAGAAGAGGCCTGACTGTTGTTTCCTTGTATCCATCGTCGCAGAGCCATGCCCTCTCTTCAAGCTAAAATGATTGGAATAGAAACGTAGTGCGAAAGCTGCTCCTGTGTGCCGTCCGTCGCCGTCAGTCGCTAGTCAGTCCAGGGTAAGGTGGAGAAACGTCGGATTGGATGGAACTGGCTCGGATAATCGCGGCGTGCGACTACTAAGTAATAATCGTGTGTCGTATAGGTATTTCGTCGATGGGTAGCGATAGACCTGTGCGTTTGGGATGCTTACAGACGTGGAGTAGAACTGGAGGATCTTTCAGAATGGACTGCGACATGGCCGGGCCTCACGAACCTGTTCCTGGACATCCACCGTGCAGATGGATGAATACACACTTCCCATTATTCCGACTGGTCCCATGCGTGCTTTCCCCAGCAGTCCCAGGCCCACATTATCCATAGATGCTACCCCATGCAGCCCTTTTTGTCAATAACAGTGTATCGATTGCCACGGCCGCTAGAGTTGAGTCAACGATGTCTCCAGAAGCCTTAGCTCAGGTCAAGCGTGCTCAGTCGATGTCATGGAATTCGATGCCACCACCCGGTTGCAACCGGATCCGCAAGCCACCGATTCGAGATTGCTATGAGTCTCAACTTGACTCCCATTCATGGCTGTCCTTTGCCGTTGCAAGGCACGCCATCCTATTTTACGGCAGAATGTTCATCCACATGCGCACACCTCGCCCCTCATGCCACGCGACGATTGCAGGGTTGTTCAAAGTGCTCATCGAAAGGATCAGCAACAAGTCTATCAATATTCATCAAACCAATCAATGATTTCGTGCATCGCTTTCCCGAGAATGTCGGAACCGTCACATAATCCGAACGTGCTATCAAGATCACAGACCGCAGATTATTGGCGTACGTGGCATCGGAAGATATTGTATGTCCTGCCCTCAGAAGTCTATCATTATTTTACTTTACGTGTGCCGATAACCAGACCGCTCGGGTCGAACGGACCGTCCAAGCACACGAAGAATCGGACGCCCTTTTCATGGGAATCATGGACGCAAAGTGAACGAGTGTCCCTCCATGACTGCACCCCTTTTATTTACCCACCGCGTCTATCCAACAATAGGATCGGTAATATCCGAATGTCGCGTTGCAATCAATTTCACGCAAAAGGCCCACCGCGGAGATGTGGAGGAAAAGATACCCAAGTGTACTCCGAAGCTGGCTTGCTTATTGGAACTCACGAGGAAACTCGCATCATTGTGGAGTACGATACACATCAAAAAGAAGATCCAACACACTCGGAACGCACATACACGAATGTATCAAACCTGGGCGTCTCATCACAAGACATCTCCTGTCACCACAGACTCGGTGTTCCAAATACCATACGTATTCAGGGATCTCTATGCCTGTGCAAAATGAGGAAGGCTGACTCTGGCTAGCGACGAACGGTGACCCGTTACTAAATGGGACCTGGGTCGTTGAACTCATGGTATCCCTTGGCCGTCCGTGCAAACAGTCTCTTCGGCACGCGCTGCTTGCATATACGCCGTCGCCTTCTTAATTGGTATATCATATGCAGCGATGATTATCAGTATTTATGGAAAACCAACTTGCAATGGCGTATGATCGGTCCCGGACGATACATGGAATGTGACATGCATACGGCGCTAAACATGAAAAGGCACGCCCATCCAAGGTCTTAACACATTCTTCTATTAGCGTCATGATAGTATAACTCCGAACTCGCGCGAAAGCTACGTTGGTTTCAACCAGAAAAATTTCTTGAGCTTCGATTTGAAATTGTTCGGATTTCCTCCTCCATTTCCGCCGGGTAGGGTGGCATCGGGAAAGACAGCGTCGAGCACGGTCGCGTCGGGTGGGGCAACATAGGGCGTGGGGGCCCTCGAATCACGGAAGGCCTTCCATTCTGCAGCCGATTTGGTCTCGTGGTTTACGAGGACCTGCCAAGGATGCTTATACGAGAAGTGTGATATGAGCGCACCACGTCCCAGTTCAATTTAATTTGGTGAAATATAATTTCACCTTGACATTCGAATCTGTGGCATAATATTTCTTGGACCACTCCTTTGGAGCAAATTCTGGGTCGACTCTAGAGCTGTACCATGGATGCTTGGAGCTCCAGTCGCTCGGAAACGGAGATCCGACATGATCGGGCTAGGAAATGGCGAAGGATGACATGTTAGCGAGAGCCTAGATCGCAACTCCGACCACACCAAACACATACGTTCGAGAAGTGGTCGGGGTTATCAGAATGAGCAAGATTTGCGGCGTCAACGACTTCTTTGTTGTTGCTCTATATAACCGGGCAATAGTCCTTGAGTTAGGTATGTACGCGAGGCGATTCCTGTCGAGTCAATACGCACCACAATCTTCCGGTGATTATTATTTTGGAACATCGTGGTCAGCACACTCTAGGCCGTTTTGTACTAGCCATATTTGGACTCACTATAGGCTTCCTCCGGGTCCGCTGTGCTTGGGCTCCTCTGTCTTCCAGGTTCACAAACGGGCTCTAAGTACGTTGAGGGGTCATCGCAAGAGAGAGAGCATGCTCCACGTTAGGCAGGCGGAAAGAAAAAAAAAAAAAGGAGGGCTAAAGAGAGGTGCCTCACCGTCACTACAGGTTTCTTCCGCATCAACTGGGCTTGGGACCCTCTGTCTGCTAGGTTCTGTACAAACGAGCTCTAAATGCATTGAGAGAAGTCTGTTCAGCACATTCTAAACTCTTTAAGGACGCTCGAGGCGGCTTGCACATATCATGGAATAGTACCCACTGGTTCGATTTCCCTCAGGAGGTTCCCTCCACTAAAACCGATATGTGTAAGATGAGGAGCTAGGGCTTGTTAGATGCATCTCAAACACTCACCTCTTCACCCCAGCTTCAACCCTATGTGATGAAGGGATGGTCAGTGCGTACCAAAGTGATAGACCCGTGTTGTGCTAACTCTTTAACGACATTCCTCGGTGGATTCGGGAGGGGTGATGTATGAACGAGAGCAAGCAGCAGTAGTTGAGCGAATATGTGTATGAAGTACATGGTAATGGAAGAGGAAAGGTCACTGAAAATTGTGGAGGAAGAGAGGGATACAAGGAACTGAGCCGAGATGGTAAGCAGAATCGTACTTGAATTTATATAGCTCCTGCCTTCGTCAATCATGATTTTCGGTCCTTTTTATTTTTTATTTTTTAAGTAGCGTCAAGGAGAAGCATCTGATCGAATCCGGAGGCATACCCTCTCGTCTTAATTGGGAGAGGGAGCTTGTTGTCTTCGCGATCGGAAGATTAAGGTAATCGCTTCGTGGCGGGCGAACAGCGTTTACTCCCACCGTAGCTCAATAATCTCAACCTATGCTGCAATCTGTCTTGAAAGCTTGGATCCGAATCAAACTGATTATCGGCTTAGGAATCTTCTTTCGTAGCGAATGCCTATAGAGGCCACGCAAGACTTCGGATGTACCTTACATTAGCTAATAATATTGTATGTACAACTGTGAGGCAGCTCCGCACTCTTGTCCTATTTCACGCCATTGTAACCCGCACGTGGTATCGCTTAAATGCGTTTCACACTCCCGAGTCTGTTCCAGCTTCCCGAGTATGTTTCACCATTGCCGAGCGTACATAATTGCTGCTCGTACGTACGCAACGCAAGACTGCAAGCCTCCTAGCCATCTAGAGAAGCTTGACCTGCCGCGGTACTCGCATACACTGAGTAACGACTCCGCTATCCGGTCCCGTTACACCTATGTTCCGTAGACTTTTCCCACCTGAGATGCACAGTAGGTAGGAAGTCCTCTAAATGATCCAACGGATCTAACGAAGAAGCTAGGTGCTGCGAGTCAATACAAATCATTGGCGTGTCTAATGCGCTTCAGATATTTTGGATTAGTCGGAGCTCAGGATGGTGCGGAAAGACAACAGGGGCAGAACTGTTCTTGTCTAAGCCCCACGTATATAGAATAGAAGCGTAGTCTGACTTTCGGAGCCATAACCGAGCGCTCGGCTGAATTACCCGGATGGCCGGGCCCTCTTGATAACTAAACCACACAACCAATGGGCTCTGCGGTAAGTCAACATCCACGTCAACGTCAATATACACACCACATGCTTACGGCGTACAAGAACAGTCCTCACTGCCTAACCTTTTCGGTCGGGCGCTGAATGATATCGACTCACTACGCTACCACTACTCTGTTGCTCGGGCCCTCCATCGTGGTCAGGAGTGGCAACCGGACCAGCCACGGCGGCCAAGTCTTCCTTCGGAACTCGTTCTCTACATATTCCGATTGTGCGATCTGCCTCGCCGTGATCCATCCCCAGCGTTTCGTCTCCACTGGCTTGAAGAAAGCACTGTTGAAGGTGAAGAAGGGACACCATTCACTGTCTCGGCAGGATGGGGCGGGGAAAGAAAGAACGGACTGTGGTGCACAACACCACGACTGAGCCAATCATACCTGGAGCAGCTCCATAAGTTTCGCTTGCGTACACTCTCCAAGGATCAAGGCTGGTGTAGGTGAGGTATTACAGTGCCCTTTATAATCCGATTCCTGCTCACAGGCTCCTATCCCATGGATCGAATACAGTAATCCTTCCCATGGAAGCTGGAGCTGGTTCGAGATCGGCATCGTCCAACGACCAGCTGCTGGTGAAGCAGATGCGCCATCTCCCGAGGAAATCGAGGTGGAAGTAAGCAGCGATGCATGGGGTCTGAGTCGTCGGGACTCTGATGAGGAAGCGGAGTTGGATCCATCGACCGGAAAGCCGTTGCGATGGCTCTCACACAGGAACGAGATATCCACGCGCGAGTTCAAGCTACACATTGGGGACGACATAGGGCTGGAGCACGAGATATGGGAGCATCTGCGCCCTGGAGATCGACTGGGAGTGTGGATGAGCGCCCAATTTGGCGGATGGTCTTGCTCTAGTAAACAGGCAGAGATTGAGATCTGGGAACGCTGGCAACCCAGTTGGATGTGATACCGATGTTATAGCCAATAGTGATTACCTGCAATCCAATAACATTCCGCTAAGAGAGTAGAAGAGAATTGCGATGTTGGCTCGTGATGTCGTGTTGTTTACATTCCAACCAGTTCCTGGCGTTTCGAGTTTGACCATCACCAGATTCACTATCACCCTCAATGGCCACCATCTCACTCAATAATGAAGGACAAACTCTCATGAAGCGATCCACTACTTATACCGCCCTAGAGATTGCCTCAATGAAGCGTGCTGATTTACAGAAACTCTGCAAGGTACGAATGGGTGGCGAGTTGGCCAGGTTTATGAGCCGATCATTGACGAATCAATGGAATCAATAGGACGTGAACATTAAAGCAAACCTCAGGACAGATCAGCTCGTAGAGCTATTACAGAAAGAACTGGTTGAGCGGTGAGCAAAACCTCTGACAACATCCTCGACGATGTTCGAGATGTTGAATATGGCTTTGTGTGAACAGACCGGCATCTCGAGCGCTCACCAAAACACCTGCCGGCTCTGTCCAATCTGATACACGAAAGGCAAGGCCTCTGAGGAAGTCGATCTCTCAGCCTGTCCTCGGTCCAGACGCGCTGGGTCACAGCCGGACGAATAGCAAGGACTCCGTAAAGCCGCCAACAAGAATACAAGAACGACGGCAAATTCCATCACAGGCGCTGGCCCGCACCGCCAGTATCAAGGATGGGAAGGAGAATGGACTCCTCAGCCAGCCTAGTACTACAACACGCGGCGTGAAAGTATCGGCTGGACCAAGCGCCACGGTGTCGAAAGGGATTGCAGGCCGGATTGCCGTCTTTGGACGCGCCATCGGGAGCACTACGAAACCACCGCCTGATGCGAAGGCATCTGCGACCGACCCTGGTAAGGACGAGACGCCAGAAATCTACCGTGATTGGTACTAAACGCGATCATTCTAGTCAACTCTAGGAAGACACAGGCGTCGCGATTACCCTCAGCGAAACACGCCCTCACGTCCATGACCGTTGTCGAACCGGAAGACTCGAAACCATCAACAGCACAGATCGCAGCTCCATCCCTGGAAAGCAGGCTTGAGGCACTTGAAACCTCACATGCCAATCTTCTGGCGACGGCTGCCGTACTCCAAAAGAATGCAGACGTCGCTCAAGCCTCGCTAGAAGCCGTGCGAATGGAGCTCAACTCTTGCGACACTCAGTTGGTGCATAAGGACGGGGAGATCAAGCGTCTGCGAGGGGAGATCGAAGATTCAAGGACGGTGGTTGAGGCCCAGACGGCTGCGAATGAGGAGCTGCGATGGACAGTGAATGAGCTATCGGAGCGGCTAAAAGCACTGGAAGGAGGAGCACAGACGGTAGCCGAAGACTTGACAGAGCTGAAGGAGCGTACGACAGAGTTGGAGTCGACTTGTGTATCCACGGCGACGCTTGAGACAGTGGTCAACAATCTCACGGAGCGTATAGCTGAGACAATAACGTCGGCGTCTGCGGAAGTTGTGGCGTCAACGGCACAGCGTGCTGAGACACCTTCAATGCAGCAGGGACGGGCCAACGGGGACGGAAGTCCTTATGTTGGCTATCATCCTCACGCATTTATGGACCTGCAGTTCCCCCCAACACCGAGCACGAGGCGACGGGATCGGTTGTGGGGACTGGAGTTTGGGCACGACGCGTTGGCAAACTATAATGGGTTCGGTCGGCAGTCCGTGGACAATAGCCCGAGGTACTGATTGAGACTTGACTGGGCATCTTTAGTTTCATTCTTCTCTCCACTACCATGCCAGTATGTTTATATGCCTGATACAGTAATTATGTATGCAGCCACTCTCATAACACGCGCGGGAGAAACGTTCGTTCACTCGACGTGAGATTGCGTCCGTCCCTTCGATCGGGATCCGCCATCATTCAAACCTCGACCTCCGCCTCACCGACACTTCTTTTTTCCTCCCACTCTCTGGTTGACATCAAAGGGGGATCGGAAACATGTCAGTCGAAGCCATGCAGTACTCTGTACGACCTTCTAGCTACCGTCGTTCAAATGAACAGCATCGACATCAGTCGCCTGTGAGACATATGCAGCCAGATTCGCGAAGCGATTCTCCAGAAGACTCAGGCAGTCAGTATGAAGAGGACGCTCCGAGAGCTCAGAATGGATATGGTGGTGGTCAGGGAGAGATGCAGCACCACTATCATCACGCCAGCCACGACGAGGACGAGGACGATGATGACGGATTCTACGGCGGCACAGCGGGTGGTGGTGCTGCTCAGAGCCCACAGGCCGATTCACCAGGGCCACCTCAACCGCCACAATCACACTATCAGATGCAGCATCAGCAACAATTACAATACCGACGGAAGGCTGAACAGCAACATCAGCAGGACATGTCGTCACGACGGCACTCCCAGGTCGCCCCTCAAGCCCCCTCCCTCCCACCGCCTATATTCGATCACTCCCACCTCAAGCCAGGCAACTCCGCTTCCTTACTCTCCGCGGAGAAGACGCTGGAGATGTACAGGCTGAACGCAAAGAAGACGAACGATCCAGAGATCCAATTCCAATTCGCCATCCTGATGCTCGAGGCCATTCGCGGGCCCGCACCACCACCAGATCCGAACTCGACACAGTATGATCAGGAGAAAGCCAATGAGCAGAAGGAGAGATCGACGCAAGACGCGACACGGATGTTGCAGAAACTCGCAGACAGGGGACACCACGAAGCACAATATTTTCTCGCCGACTGCTACGCCAATGGGATCGGAACGCCTCGAGGTAGACAGGATTTCGATAAGGCATATCCTCTGTTCGTACAGGCGGCGAAGCATCGGCACGCCGATGCAGCGTATCGCGCCGGAATCTGTTGCGAGAATGGATGGGGGTGTAGGAGGGATTCAGCCAAAGCAATACAATTCTACAAGACGGCCGGATCCTTACAACATCCCGGCGCAATGTACCGGCTTGGTCTGGCAGAGCTGAATGGGGAGCTAGGGACTTCGAAGAAACCAAAGGAGGGTGTGAAGTGGTTGAAGCGCTCAGCAGAGCATGCGACGGCCGAGTTCCCTCATGCGTTGCATGAATTGGCTCTGCTTCATGAGCGGGGTATCGACAACGTCCTATTCGTGGACATGGACTATTCGGCAGAACTACTAGCCCAAGCTGCCGAGTTGGGCTACGCGCCGAGCGCGCATCGGCTGGGAGAGTGTTACGAGTACGGGAAGATGGGTTGTCCGATGGATCCTGCGTTGTCGATACATTACTATGTAAGTGGAATCCTCCTGCCCTGGGTGTCAATCATGGGATCTCCTAACCATGCGACCGTTGGCAGAATATTGCCGCACAACAAGACCACCGGGACGCATGCTTTGCTCTAACCGCATGGTATCTCGTTGGCTCTCCCGGTGTCCTGCCTCAATCCGACACTGAAGCCTACCTCTGGGCGAAGAAAGCTGCAGAAGGTGGGCTCGCCAAAGCGATGTACGCTGTCGGGTACTTCACCGAGGTGAGTCAACGTCAATATCTTTCCCCCACACTATAGTTAACTCATTCCTGTTCTTCTCGTCAGGTCGGAATCGGTACTGCGCAATCTACCCAGGACGCTGTGATCTGGTACAAACGTGCCTCCGAGGCTGGTGATAAACGCGCCAGTCAGCGGTTACGCTCAAATCAGAACGCGGGTCCATTACCTGGCGCGCCTCTGGGGGAACGGACGGAGGTAGGATCCGCGGGTCAGGGAGGTGGGAATCATGGGATGACTGGTGCCAAGTCGAAGGATAAGGATTGTATCATCATGTAGATGAGCCGGTGGATCATCCGTGAGGAAGCTTTTCAATGTCTCTATTAAAACATATTAACAACCTAGTTGTTTCTCAGGTACTTGCATGATACTGATCTCGACTCATCTGACGACACTGCCACGGCTGCGTATTTCTCCCTCTGATCGCCTCCTCTCCTTTCATACCCACTTTTTCCAACTCGGACAATCACTCGTTCACGTTCTCGTAATACGTTCTCTGCCATTTATTTCGGTCTCTCGTTACCTCCATGTGCATCGCTTCTCTATCTAGACTTAGTTTAATCTCTGGTAGTCCATACCCGTTTTATTATGGATCACCCTTTCGTTATCCAACCTTGACCCATCACTATTTACCTGGCATATTCAACAATGACACCTTCTCACTCGCACATTCATGTTGTTGACGTATATGCAATATGCACGAGGAAGGAAACGGAAGTGCACGTTCCAACACATTGAATTCTCTGTGTACCAAGGCAAATTAAATTAGGCCATGGCGTCGATAACCGCTTGTAATTTGTCCTCTGGTAAGATCTCGAAGCCGCCTGCGACCGTCACCTTAAAATGACATCAGTCGATAACCACGTCATTTGAAATGCCAAAACCCACTTGAGCTATCTGGACGTTATGCTTGTCCAACTTCTCCTCCATGACGTCCTTAAGAACCTTGAGCGTCAGTGCTTGGGCTTCTGCGAGAGTCATTTGCTGGTTCCTGTTTTAGTTGCGTATACTTGTAAAGTGGTGAAGATTTGCAGTACCTTGTGGTATTTGTCTTGGAGTTCCGCTTGGGCTGCTTCGGAGCCGCTACCGATTGCTTTCGCTTCATAGCGAACGAACGTCCCCGAGGGATCGGTGTGATATCTGAAAGCACACAGATGTATGTCAGTCCTGTACATGGGAGAGAGAGAGAGAGAGAGAGATTCGCCCTGGCTTCTCACAATTGTGGACCCAGCTCGTCAATCCCCGCGATGAGCAACGCTACACCGAACGGACGACTCTGCCCAACAAAATTCCGAAGAGTTTATAGAGTCAGCCCAGAGTCCCAATGCAAAGGGTGTGACGATGGGTACTCGCCATCATCGCATCCTCATTGTCCATACTCTCTCCAAACCTCAGCGCCAAATCGCACACCGCCTGCGTCACACTTTCCACTTTGATCTTCTCGTCATATGTGAAGGCGTGGTTCTGGGCGGTCACCCGTGCGTGGTCGATCATGGTACGCGCGTCGGCAGTAAGCCCGCTCATGGCGCACCCTAGGTGCGCGTCAATCTCCATGATCTTCTCGATGGATGATGATTCAATGAGTGGGGATTGAACGCGCTTCTCGACGCCGAGGATGACGCCTTCAGAGGTTCGGATTCCTACTGTGGTTGAGCCGAGCTAGAGTAAGAAGGATAGAGGGGCTAAGTGAACGCCTTAGGATGGTGAGAGCAGCAGATGAGAGTCTCATACGAACCTTGATGGCTTCAATGGCATATTCGACTTTTGATATTTCTCGCTTTAAGATTCTATCCGCTCTGGCAAATACTGGTGGCTAACCTTGGAATAACCGTCCTTCAGGGGAGAAGGTATTGACACCCCGATCTGCAGGGCTCATTAGCACCAGATGATACTGAATATAGCTGATTTGAATCAATTACCATATTCAGATCGCGTAAGAAACATGGCGCGTCGTGTACAGATAGAGATGAAGGAGAGGGCGATTGGTGGTCAGGATTGCAACGCGACGCGTATGCGCAAGGTCGAAATGCCGCCAGAACATGCGGTCTCTTCGTCAGGAACCGCACGACTGATCATCCATCCATTCCATGCTATCCCTTACTCTTACGACCACGTCGAGGGTGGCGGGATTATGGTTTTCTATGGGTAAGGCTAAGTGTTGTCTTCACACTTATCAATTTGTGTTACCTTGTGACCCTATTACTGTCTCACTCCCCACCTGACATGATCCTGGCGGGGGCGAAGCGGGCGAATCTACAGAAGTGGGAAGACGCGGGGAGATATTACGAACCACTGCGCTTTCAACAGAGTATACACTTCCCTTCAGCGGCTTTTGAGGGGTTCTTCCATAACAACACGTCAGGCAGATCCCGCTCCCGTACGAACTCATGTGGAGACTCTGATCGCCAAAGGAACCGTGGCTATTGAATCCAGTTTTCCGTCACGTCCTGGGAAGAAGCAGGGCGGGGAGACCCGGGCAATCAATTGGTGTGAATACTTTTGCGCGACCAATATGGTCTTGCGTCGATCCTGTAATAGGGTTAATAGGGTCTAATCTCCTTGAGTCTAGCACGGTCGCCACGCTTATTTCAGAGGTTAAAATGTGAGCAAGTCTTTTCTCCATCATTCTTCGCCCCTCCTCCCCCTCCTCCTTGCCCCTCCCCTCATCGCCACTTATGGACAATCTAGCTGCTCTTCCTCTTTCAACAATCACTTTAAGTGGCATCGCGCTCTACATTCTGGGATCCTGCACGTATAACCTTTGGTTCCATCCGCTTCGGCATATCCCTGGTCCATGGTACGCGGCCATATCGCCTGTATGGCTGACCTTCCAAGACCTGAAGCTCAAGAGAGGTGTGTGGCGCCTACCATTTCTACTTGAATGCTTTCTTCTGAACGGTCTTTGCCGTGTAGCATATGCCCTTCAGGATATGCTCGTCCGATATGGTGGCATTGTTCGGATACATCCAAATCAGGTCGTATATGTGGACTCCGTTGCGTACGCACCACAAATTGACGCCCGCACTGCAGCATCTAAACCTCTTTCTTTCTCTAGTTCCCGCGTCGTATACAGCAAGTGTCCAAAATCCGCTACTTACAAAGCTTTTCTGACAAACGACGGCGACAACGCGCTAACCATCCTTGACAACGCAAATCATGCTATCCGGAAGCGTGCCTACAGGCCACACTACACCGCTCCTAACCTCGCTCTTTATCAGCCGGAGATCCACGAGTTCACCCACGATGCGGTTGACAAGATGCTTCAGTGCGATGGGAAGAAGCCCATCGACTGCCTCATCCTATTCAGTCGCCTTCTCACCGACATTACGTTTATGTCTTCGTTCGGCCAGCGCACTGAGTCGGTCAAGAACTGGGATATCGTCAATCTTACTGAAGACCCGGCAAACGAGATCATCGACGCTATTCATCTGTTCCCCATACGGGGAATTCTGCGGGCGATTAGTCCACAACCTCTGTGGATACTGTTGAATTGGCTACCGTTTCCCACTGCGAAAAAAGTCTTAGGATGCGACAATAGGGTACGTCAAGTCGAGCAATGTGGTTTATGGCACAATTCTGATTGACCTTCGCCATCCTCTTAGATAGCAAGTTATGTCATTAGGTCCCGCAACCAGGTCATTGAGAATGACCCGAACTTCAAGCTCACGGGCGAGAAGGATGAGATTCGTTCCGACGACGAAAGACTATCTCTCATCCACCGCCTGCTTCTTCAATCATTACGAGCAAAACCCGAGGATAAGCTATCAGACGACGCCACCGTAGCAGAGAGCATGGCACACACGTGAGCGCTCGATGCCAACCACTATTACTGTGATTCCCCCCTTAACAGATAGCTGCCCCCTCCAGCATTGCCGGTGTCGACACTTCTTCTATTACACTTGCATATATGATCTACAACTTGGCCCGCATGCCTGACGTACTCGCTCGGATTCGCGAAGAGGTTGATCCGCTGATGCCGATGGAAGACGGGAGACACCAGATCCCCAGCATCGTGACGTTAGAGAACCTACCGTACTTGAAAGCCTTCTTCATGGAATGTGAGTGAACCTGGCGACCGTAAAATTTAGACACTTCACTAATGGCTTGCTTGCCATTAGCGATGCGCCTCTATGGCGCTGTCCCATCCATGCTCGAACGTGTCGTTCCGCCCACCCTCGACGTCGAATTCTCTATCAGGGGCTTCCAGATTCCCCCTGGAACTATAGTTGGCACACAGGCATGGTCGGTCCACCGCGATCCATCGATCTTCCCTGATCCTGAGGCTTTCAAACCCGAACGATGGCTCACTGCAACCGAAGATATGCGGGTGAGCCCCCCGCCCAAACACCCCTGATCGCAATTAGGCCAACTGATATACATCGCGCCGCAGTCACATTGGATGGCCTTTGGTGTTGGCAGTCGCTCATGCGCCGGGGTGCACCTAGCGCAGATCTTCATCAGGGTCATCATAGTAGCGATTTGTCGCAACTTCGACCTCGAAATCCCCGCTAGCACGACGCCAGAATCGATGGAACAGCGCTTCGCTTTCGTGAGTCATATCCCATTTCGTTGCGATGATGTTCGATATACCGTTCTAATCCTTTTTTTTTTTTTCGTTCTCTAGGCGATGAATCCTGCAGGGCGGACAGTTCCGTTGGTGTTCAAGCCCAGACGCGATTAGCGGTCGAGTGAATCTTTGATAAGCAAGTCGCTCATCCATACGGTTTCTTCCACCACAATCTGAAAATCGCATTCAAATGGTCGTACCTCCTTCTACCCCCTTTGTTTATTTTTGTTATGTTATGTATGAACCATCAATTACAGCTTCTCACTACTATCACTTGATACGTCATGTGGTGGAACTTGTATACGCGAAACAAAATGGTCGACAAAAGGTTTGTGAAGGCGGCAGCGGCGGTATCGTTTCGGATCTGAGGTGACTCCTGAGACCTCCGGGGAGTGCGCACCGAAGCTGCGAAATTCCCCCCCCCCCCCTTAAATGTAGTTCAGTGGCACATTACGTCAGACCCATGCCAGTGGAAACACTGGAAATGCCATTGTGTCGAGAAGTACGGTTTGAGACCAGTAGTAAAGGATTACGGAATGAATGTGGAAGATATACAGGCATGACTACGAACTGATGTGTGGTGAATAAGGAAAGAGGATGTCTGCCAACAGTGCCCTGTTCATACCTCTTGCACTGGATCGTTTGCAATAGCTTCAGAAGCAACAGAAGGAGGACGCGGATTCCAGGACGCAATGGCTGCATTGTCGAAGGACTGACGTGGTGGATTTCTATCCTCTCTAGGTGGTTCTAAGTTAGAGACGTTGACGTCAACCATCTCAGATGCAGCCTTTCGGCTTAGCTATAATAATTTGCGACCTTCAATAGAGTCAATAGATGGAAATGATGATGATACTCACAAGCGAGAAGATCATCATTGGTGCGATAGCGATGGTTATTTGAAACACATAGTTGATGAGGATTGCAATCCCAGGCTTTGAGGCAACAGTCAGCTACTCGATTGTGTGCTATTGTCCGTCCAACTAACAAATGAGGTTCCAGACCAAAGATCCGATATGACCCACACGATAGACACCGCCGTGTACAGGCCCCCACTCTCGATGAGCCGAATCGCAATCGTCTGATACAAGCGCTGGGTCTGCCTTATCTGGACATATCGACCGACCCACCTGCCGAGATTTATGTCAGTAGCTGCATCCGATTGATTTGTCAGTAAGGGAACCAACGCTTACCAAAGTCGTACAACGACCAACGGGGTACATATTAGATTGACTAACAATAGGCTGATGCCCAGCATCATCTGTTCTTCATCGTACCTTTCGCATCGAGGGTTATCAAATGCGTCGCGTGGACCTATCTTGACGCAAAGGAAGATTCCAGCAGCTAGGAATTGAATTCTTGAGCCTGGTATCTATGGACCGGCCATGGCCTACTTACCGAATTCGATGACAAAAAAGACAGCAGGAGGAATGACAACGCGCCAGTCCCGAGACCATATAATCCAAAGCCTCCATATAAGAATTACTTCAGCATTCCAGATCTGTTCAGCAGGCAAGGGTCGAAATTAGTAGCCACAGTGGCGCTCCAGAAAACGATGAATCCTCGCACAGCTAGCATAAAAAACCAACTGCAGTCAGGGAGCAGGCCAGCTTGTCAGCGATCCATATTTTGCGTGGCCTTGATGAAGAGTCCCCATTAACCTGCTTAGAGTGGCCTTTAGCAGAAACCTCTCCTCAGTGTACCGCATTAAGCCAGGAAGATCGCGATACGTGATAAATAGATCGTAGCCTTTGGCAACACCTATAACTGATCGCCACGCCTACATCAGTTCCAGAAGAATAAGCCTATAATAACCGCAGGCTAAATTACCGATATGGCTTGTGGCTGTCACGAAAAGACACGAAGTGGTGGCCACGACGAATTTGCCTCCAGGTTGGTGCCTCCGATCCCCCAATGGCCAAATTGACGACAAGAACATCCTCAGAAATATGACTAGTGGAAATCAAATACAACAGTTCATGAGCTGAGCAAGATCTGTTAGTTGAAACTGTGCCCCCCGTACCGTAAAGCCAAGTGGACAAGACAAGGCCAAAGAAGTGGGCGGTATCAAACGGAATATCAGCCATGTGTCACACCTCGGCTGACAGAGGCCAATTTGCGTTAACAGACAGTTTGATAATGGGACCTATTAATGAGATTGCGAACGAGGCTGAAGTATGGACCTCGGGAAGGAACGAACTACGGCAACAAGCTGTGACGCCGGTTATATCAAGCTGCCGATATTTAAGCGCACGACTTGGGCGCACTGCAGCCTTAAACGCAACGGCTGGATATTGTGCAATGCCTGGCGGCGATGACGGTCGAGGCAATAGAGAGACTTTAGGTGATCTTCATGGTTTCACAAGTAACGTGAAATTGATATCAAGCATATTATCTCCTTCGGGGATATTGTCCGAGACCCAGTTTCAATAGTAATTTCCGAGTGACAAGGGGTGTAGAAAGGAGGCCAGCGTGTCACAGGGCGAAAAGGCAACATTCGGAAGAATTGCCCCATAAGAAAGGTAATGGCCCATAGGAGAGAATGCACTTAAAACTGTTTTCAGCTTTAAACATCGCCGTGATATCAATTCAATAAAGACATGAATAGTCTAGGGGATACAAGTATGAATATAGAGACTGGTAGGATACAATAGATTGAAAAAACTTGCTGGACCGCGACGGCTACCTTCTCCATCAGCGCCGGTCCGTTGACATTGCATCGCCCCACTTTTCAGCGCCCCCTAATGCTCGACAACGTGTCTTCCAATGTGGGAGAACGTGGTGGCGGTGATCGGAATGCAATGGTAGTACTAATGATGCCAACGCCGAGTGGTTCCTTCGGCGAGGCTTCGCAGTCCCTTGGCCGTCTGTTATCGGTGTCTACCCCGATGTCGTGCATTTCTGACAAGAGGTTCCGGTTAAGCTGTGATAGCGACGGTAAGTTGTGAACTATCAGATGAGGTCAGAGTGGTTGAGGAATTGAGCAGGTGCTCACATGGGATACCATCATCATTGGCGCGATCGATACAACCATTTGGAATACGTAGTTTATAAATTGGGAAATTCCGGGCTTTTGGAGGGACCAGTTAGCACGCTGCCTACTACGCGAAATGTTCGACTTACATAAGTCTTGGCCGATGGAACCGCGAATATAACCCACAAGAAACAAGCTCCTGTGTACAAGCTCCCGCTCTCGATGAGCCGGTACGTAATGATTTTGTACAGACTTCGGGTCTCATTTATCTGTCCCTGACGCCCGATCCACCTGTAGGATGTCCGCATTAGCGCGCTAGGCTCCATGAGCGAGCGAGGGTCACTTACCAAAGTCGGACTACCACCAAGGGTGTGCATATCACATTTACAGACAGCATGCAAACACTAGCTATGATTGCGCTGACCTCATAACCCGCCCGATCAGAGTTCCAGGATGTTTGGGGCATACTGAATCTAACGCAGCTGTAGAAAGCGGCGCCTGTCGGGTTCCCGTTGAGCACAATACCTCATATACCCCAGTGAAGCAGCCACATACCCATCTCGAGAGCGAACAAAACAACAGGGAATAAGATGATGCGCCAACTCCGTGACCAAATAATCCAGAGCCTCCAGATAAGTATAGTTTCCGCACACCAGACCTAGGTTTAGTCATTTTTAAGAAGACAAACACCGATGTCGTACGGAGGGGAATAAGGATAACCAACAATCGTAACTCACCGTAAATACCAAGCACCAACTGAGGAAACAGGAGAAGCCCGTCAGGATCATCCATAGACCTGCTCATAATGAGATTTTTTTTACCTATTCAGGCTGTAGATCAGTGAGTAATAGTTCGTCAGGTACCTCAATGTACCACCGGGAGCCTCGCGATGTACAACAAAGCCATTGTAACAGTTAAGAATAGCCAAGACTAAAGACAGCCCGATTTGAGTTAGCTCCATATTCGCTCAAAGTGTAAGAACGATCGGGTTACCGAAGCTGGCTGTTGAAGTAACGAGGAGGAACACCGTGACAACCAGAACGAATTTGCCTCGGTGTCTCCGGTTCCATACAGCTCTTATTGATGAGAAGAATAACATCAAAAGCATGGCTATATTTCTCGAACAAAATGAGCGTTGAGCAAAACTCGATTCGAAGAGATTGAGCTCTTCACCGTAGATAGCTGTAGAGGCGATTAGTCCCATGAAGTGGGCGGCATCCATTGGAATGTCGGCCATAGTTTTTTGCCCACGTGGACTCTGCTTCAGTGGACGCTTTGAAGAGGAGTAACGAAACGAAGGAGCGGGTGGAAAGATGTAAGAACAGAACGTCCTTGACGACGATACTCTAGCACTGCAATGCGTGTAACTGATACCGTTTGACCCTTGGTAAGATGAAAGGATAGTTTCAACGGGAATTACCCGCATCTAATTGGAGATGCTTAGAGGTTCTCGTGGGTTTTTATAAGTCGCATTCAAGCCGTCCGCACTATTCTTAACAAGTTTATCAAGACGAGTTCCACTTAAAATGCCGGGAAGTGTATGAGAAGCCAAATGCCTCTTCTGCACGAGGCAGATTACTGCCGCAGCATAACCTGTAGAGAGGTCCTCTCAGTGTATCCCTTGAAGAATTGTAGGGCAGCGTCTGATGCTCCCTTGAATCCGGGACCAATAGCTTGTCTCACGGGTTTGGCGGCCTAGCCCATCCCTGAGGTGAGTCGCCCGAACCCGACATAGAAATGAACTATCCTCATCGGGCAATCTCAACTCATCTGGAAATGTGTATCCTACTGCAATGCTATTGAATAAAGGAGGGGCGGAGGGCCTCCCTCAAGTAAGAGAATGCCGTCGAGTGGCCAAGCTGGTGTGGCCAAGCGCCTTCGATCCGCTAGTCAAAGGAGCGTCATCAAATAGTTCGCACGATACTCCAGGCTGATCATCTTTGAGGAACTGTATCAAAATTATCCTTCAGGCCATATTTTCTTAGATCATGATTCTAACACTGCTTGCTAGACCAGGTCCGAAACTCCCATTCCAGAAAAGGTCGGAGGTTTCACCCCTAACCCTAAGGTAGAATGGGGAACTCCTCACCGCCCGAATTGATCAAAACTTACGGGGAGTACCAGTGTTGTGGATCGATCCAAGGAACGACCAATCGGGAAGCAGGCCGCTAGCAATTAGTCTTAAATTTAGGCATTTCAATAACACGACCGATTTCAAGTTTGCAATCCCCATAAGACACGTTCCTTCCCCAGTACAGTATATAGCTTTTCTAAAGCCGCTGGTTCCACATCCACATCATCAAAGAAGATATACCTCAGTCCCCCTGTTGGCGCCGAGTGTAATTGAGCTTGGGAGCCAGCAAAGCGGCGATTCACGAGGCGCACAAGGCCTTCTGAGAAGTTTCGCGTACCCGTGAAGTAGAGTGCAGTTAAACGAGGTAAGAGCCATTCCTTCTCCTCGCCTTTGGAAGCAGATTGTGACGGCTTGGCGAGAAGCTTGAGGAGGGAATTGACGCCTTCCAAGTTCGCATGGAAGTGGAGAGTTGTCACGGTGGACCGCATCTCTGGGAGCAGTTGTAACAGGTCTGGTGATGTGCAGTGATATCCACCTCCGAGCGATAGGGATAAGTTGACCTCTTCTGGCAGCTCGTCTTCTACTAGCTTCAGAGCCCATCGTAGGTAATGTCGCGACTCCATCGTCTCAATGCTAACCGACAAGCCTACATCGCCCGCATTGGGGGAATGAAACGTGAATCTCCTCGGGAGCAATAGGATCGTCAACATGTGTGGACCCCTTGAGCTGCGTAATAGGCTCCGTGCGCTTGACACCACGTAAGACGTCGATACCTTCTTGAGGTCCTCATCGCAAGGAGAAGGTTCTCGGGCAGGGTACTCTGGCATGTCTGATGATACGATGATAATACTATCAAGTTCGGGTGTGTCAATGTGGGAAAGGATGAAGATGCACGTGCAGAGAGAAAGTTTCTCCAAGTGAATTTTGCGTAGGCTTTTAAGAACCAGTGGCTCAAACCGCGAATCACCGGCATCGGCTACGTCGCTATCGATAAGTGTCAATGAGAAAAGATCGGGACACCGCCGGAGCAGAACCACAAACTCTGAGGGAGACATGTGGAGCGACACTTTGACGAGCTTTATGACCCGGAGTGTCGTGAACAAGCTAGCGTCTTTCACGGTTATTGTGGAGCTTCGTAGTTCGAGGCTCTGTAGGTTCGGTGCACCCCCTCCAAATATTGGACCGATAGTTTCAGACTGAAGGCTGCGATAACCCACAACCAGCTCCTCCAAATTCGGGGCTGCCGAGCTGTCCGCCTGCAGATGACTCCAGAGCGTTCGGTGTGCTGGGGTGCAGAGAGAGACGTTCTTCCACCGGTGCATGTGCTGACAGAACTTCTCGACATGGCTAGCGTTGCTGAGCCAGTGAAGGCCGGGTCGACCAGTGACAGGGTCTCGAGGGCCGGGGAACTCTCCGACTATCCGAGGGTTCGGGACGACGATCGTCAGTGGAAGGTCAGCGGACCTTGCGAGGGCAATCGATACCGCCTTCCATGAGTCTCCAGCGTTGATAAAGGTCCATAGCTGTGTTTCCGCCCTTAATATATTGGCCCATGATTTGGAAACTCGAGCTAGGACATGGAGGGTGCGATAGTATTTGCCAGGACGGTGCTCCTGGTCCAGCCGTGAATACGAAGAGAGCACGAGGGACCAAATCTTGATCAGGAGCTCTGCCGGGAGCTTATGGACCGCTGTGTTGGCGTTAATGGCATGGCTAACCGCAGCGATTTCTCTAATTGTGGCTTTTGTCACCGCTTTCTGAAGCGTCTCCACAGCTTCGCGGCGGAGTAGAAGCTTTGTTGTGGGAGTACTGACTGCGCTACATTTCACAAGTACATCCAACCAGGGTCAGTGTTACTGATCATCATTAAGTTTGTTTGGATGAATGAAACCGACCTTCCAGAGAGGCTGTCCGAGTTTTGCTCCGCGATGCTGGCCATCAAGATCTTCATCGCCTGATTCATAGCTACCTCTGATGGAGGCTTCATGTTTGAAAGGGTGACTTTAGGATGATTGGTTTAGGGAGAGACGATTCCCGAAGGAACAATGGCAGGGTGCGGTGTAGCCCACGATAGGAACTAGCGTTCTACGCCCCCAGTCACCTTTAACGGAACTAGGCCAAACAATATGCTGCCATCGTTTTAAAATACTATCCATCCCTCATACGGGTACTCAAAGAGATAACAAGACGAGTGTATATGTATTATAGCGCGTGGGAGCTCTCAGCAACAACATCTGCTTTATCCTTGACCGCAGACCACAAGCTCTTGGTGTATTGTGATTCAAGATATGTTTTGGCCGAGGTGATAGGTGTGAAAGCAATCATAACAAAATTGAAAAGCTCCTGGATCGTACTACCAGGGTCCCATTGTCGCGGTCTTCCCGTTTTTACCTGCAAAACAATTTGGTTTAATTCCAAGTGTCGGTAATATGCGCACCAGAAGAGAGTAAGATACCATAGTAAACGGCTTGGCGTGACAGCTGAACACGCCAAAAGACCTATGAACCAACAGAAAATGTAAGTAAGGACTTGGCAAATTACACCTCATTCTGTACCTCCTCGTCCACTTTCTTTCTCCATTTTGGGGTCAACTTAGCATCAAAAATTCGCCAGAGTTGTGGTAAGAGTGTGACGTCCTGTACAGAGTATCGTAGGAGTTCGGAGGGAAGTGGTCGTTGATCAAACGCGCTTTCTGTCAGTGCTGTGATTGAGCGCGAGCTGTCACTTCTTGTCTCTATCATCTTCTAATAAGCGTACTTACGCTCGACTCCTTCCTCCAGATCGTAATTATTGAAGAATTTCGCCTTCACGCTGGTCTTTGTGTTGGTCCAGATTTCGAGATCCTCGGGGCTAAGCTCAGCGTAATCGCGGATCGTCCTGGCAAGGCCACTGATAGAGTAATACCCGATGACGAATATGAGGCTAAGTTGATGGATGTCAAAGATTGGAGATGTAAGTTACTTCACGAAGCGCTTGTGCCCCTTCCGGGTAGCAAGCTCCATCAGCTGAAGGTCAATGACCCCTGGAAAACAAACGCACAGCGTGAGTGTTGGCTAGTTTCACCAAGCCGACGAGAGAGCATACCTTTCATGTCCACTTTGTAGATGTTGTAGAGTGCATCCGTATCGTTTCGGCAATCAAATAGGACTTTTGGGATGGAGGCATCCTGTAGCAGGGATTGCAAAGTTCGGTTCTCTGAGGTAGTTGAAGAGGTCGTGAAAGCAAGTTCTCCCAAGACTTGCACATCGATAAGGAACGTCTTCTTCAGTGGCTCGGCGAACACGGATATGAGGGAAATCCTGCCGTCCCTGCATAGATCATGACCCTCTAAGTCGAGATACAGCGAGGGTGGTGCGCAATATAACGTGTAGAAGGCTGCGATGACCTGGGCTAGGTGGTCGACTGTGTCGATGAGCTCGAAGTCTTCGATCATGGGCGAGACGGGATGAATGCAAGGGGTCTCAAGGTCCCCGTTGCGTCGTGACTGCGCGCCGTCATAATCCGGACCAGAACACTTATCAAGTCTGAAGATATATCACTCGTTGATCATTGCTTGACGTGGATTGTTGGCTGCTTATCCGACAACCTGAGCTTCTATCCTTGAATTCGTACGTCCGACTGCGCAGGTCGACCCAAAGTTGAACTTCCTTACTGATTCGCGGGACAGCCCATTGGTATTTTTACCATCCTCAATGCAAGCTAAACCTTCACTTCGCGCTGGGCGGGGCCGGCTCCCCCCAGACCATAACATTGGACCCGAATCCTCAAGTTCTGGACAGAGGCGGTCCGCCAGGTCTCGCGCAGATGCACATCAATCGGTCCTCGGCGACAAGTTGAAGAAGCGCATGTCTATGCGCTATGCCGACACCTCTGGACCTCGTCATCGTGACGTCGGCGGCGTCCCATCCATGCCCATAATGCCAGAACTCAGGGAGATGGAGGAGGAACCATTGGAGAGGGTCATCGAAGTAAGGGTAGAAAGAACAGCAGAGCAGTATGGTAGGGTGGCGGATGAGACTTTGAGAGAGGATCCGAAGGATTTGGACATGGATTTGCTGGCCAAGGACAATTTCAACCCTGAAGTATGTGCGTAAGTTCTCCCTAAAGGCGCAGTGCCTTTAACGATATCAATGAATCTGACATTGCCTTGGTAGATTTGAAGACAAAGATGGCACATTCTACTGAAGAGGAGATACGGCACTTGCAAGAGTCCCTGACAGCTTCGAGGGCGGCGACCGCTGCCGATTTGCAGCGCAATGTCTTCAAAAAGTAAGCTTATCTTCTCACTAATTGCTATTGTAATACTGGTAACATAATTTCTCTTATACAGCTATGCTGAATTCGTATTAATCTCCAAGGAGATTAGCACGCTAGAGAATGACATGCTCGAACTGAAAGAAAGCCTCTCAGAATGGAAGAATATGCCATCGCTGCTGAATATCGATGATTCGGGGTCGGCAACGTCAGTAGCAGGTACGCTACCTATAAAATCTGTCTTCCTTCGATGGCACTGATGCGACTTATTTTAGATCGTCGCCGTGCAGCTCGATCATCAATCGCCGATCTCAGGACGCTTTACGCTTCCCAGCTCCAAGATCTTCATGTTCAGATCGAAGGGTCTGCCAAATTTGTCCCTGCCATACCTGGTAGACACATCGTCTCCGAGTTTCCGGATCTTTGGGCTCTGAACAGTGCGACTTATAAAGTGGAATATGCTGTTCACGTGGTTCTACTTGACGACAGTGTACTGGTAGCGAAGAAGAGGAAGAAGAGGACTGGAGGGGGTGGGAAGCTAGTGGCAGATAGATCCTGGGCGTTGGGTGACCTGACCATCATTGACGTGAAAGATACAATTGGTGGGTGATTATTCATCAGCCCTGATATCAGAGGTCCTGACCGGTTGGAAGATCTGAACAATGTCATCAAGATTCGACGGGGCAAAGAGATGCATGTTTTCAAGACAGATACTTTGTCAGACAAAAAGGGCTTCTTAGCCTTGGTTCGCCAGGTCTCGGAAGAGCTTGGAATCAAGAAACGTAAGGAGCGAGAAGGGGAACATGAGCGACGTAAGAGCGTTTGGACAGGCGACGTGAGTTTAGTGCTGCACGTCTGTCTCATCCCAAAACCTCTAATTGTTATCCCCGCATCTACAGAGAATTTCACTTGTTATCGATGGGAATCCTATGCCATCCTTTCCAGCATGGCTTGCAGATCTACAATCTCAGGGTATTCCGGGTGTGCAGAAGGACGAAAAGGACCTGAGATGGGTTAGTGACTTCGTGGATAGTCTCGCTGTGGCCATCGCTCAGCGGGAATGGGAAGAAGCCGTAGGTCTGATAGAACAAGGTGCGTTCTTTTAAAGACTTGCCTTGTAAAAACCTAGATTTGATAGAATTTTAATGCATGTTTTATAGCTCAAGGCGTCACCACTGCCCCAGCGTCTACACTCCTTCCTCCGCGCGTCTCGCCTCTTAAGGTGGCACTTACCAACGACCTACTCCACGATATCGCCGATCCTACCAATCGAAAATTGGCTGTCGTCAAACTCGCCGCGCACCTCAATAGTCTCGGAGCTGGTGTGGCTGCAAGGGATGCATTCCTCAGTATGCGCACAGAGGTTCTCAGGAAGCGCACCAGGATGATTCGGTTCGAGGGGAGCATCAGCTTGTATGTGAGCGAGTTGGCTCTGGTGACCTTTACTCATGTAAAACATACGGCGGAATGGTACCTCGCGAGTTGGAGGGAACATGACATGGCATCCGGTGGATATATTGGCCTTCTTGTCTGCCTTTCGTGTTAGTTTACTGACCAAGCGATGCTCGTTCACAGGAATGGTCAGCTGGGCAAAAGAAAGAATCGAAGTGTTCGCGACAATGTTTCGGAGACAGGTATATGGGCCTGACGTGGATGCCCAGACAATTCAAGAATCCGTCCAAGTTACTCGACTACAAGGCAAACGGGCAAGTTTCTTTCTTTCACTCATTATACCTCATTTGGGGACTGATGTACGAACACACCTATAGTTATTGCAAGACATTGGCTTGGATTTCATGTTCCTACTTGACACGCTCTTGGAAGCCCCTGGGGAAGGCGAACCTCTGAGGACGGTGGCATCGTCATCCACAGCTGCTCAGAACCGCCCACCCATCCTTCGCACGCCTTCCAATGCCAGTACGACAGGAACTCAACCCTTATTCAACCGAAACGTGGAGCGAGTAAGGTCGCCTGTTCCGCAAGGCCGAGTTTCGCCGTCCCCATCCCAAATGGAGCAGAGTACATCTGCATTCCCAACGAAAGGGGGGCAGGGTGGCGGTAAACCGCCCGGGCCTTTGCCGCCACGATCAAGACAAAGGCCCATGAGCGGCAATCTGACTCCAAGGCCTAGTGATGGTGGATAAGCAAGGTCAGCGGCTTTCACGTATTTTACTCCGGCGTCTCTGCCACAACGCCTAACCTTCACGAAAATACACCCCAGCTTATTCTCTATTCCCGGGAAGTCTCAAGAACTATTACCATCCTGGTCGTCTAGACAACTATCAGGCCATTCGCGGGCATGGGCAATTGACCGAATTGACTACGTCGCGGCCTTCCTTGGTACCCTGATACTTCGGATCAATCCATACGAGGTTGTACAAACAATGGATTTAATTTCGTGTTGAAAGAACTGGCAAAACTTTATACAGCTAGCGCTCCTTGGGCTGGGTCCACGAAGATCGGCAAGCCGGTTGATCCCAGCCTCGACGACAGCGTCACTCTGCCGGTGGTTCTTTGATATATCGGTTGCAAGGATTGTCGTTTCCAATTGGAACGCTCCAGCAAATCCTTCGTCCATAAATTGCGTCATTCAAACCTGTGGATGAAGGAACCCTCCTCCCATATTATCGCCGCTGAAAGCGTATAGCGCTGCTATGTCGGGTCTAGTCGTAGGATAATTCACAACGGCGAGGTCCTTGACGCTTCTCTAGTGCTTCCACCCGGCGACATATCGCCAATTTGCAAGACGTTTTCGCCTCGTTTTGTGCCCAGGAGTGGGCCTATGCTTACCTCTGTGCTTGGAGCCGAAGCTCTCACAGCACATTCGGACTACGCCAGACTTGCGGCGGTTCAAGGTACTTCCAACAAACATGGCGCTGGTGTCTCCTTTCCTCGGTAGCGACTTATATGAAAGGTCCTCGATTCCCAAACGGGACATCGGCCGGCTCGGGATCCCAGCGCCGCATTCCTGTAAGATGCGCACTCGTCAAGTAAATCATTTCCCGTATATGAAAACGCTTGGGCCCCCGCTTGTGAGAACATCAACCAGCAGTCATCAGTTGGTGTCCTCGGCCGTCGCCTACGTCATCCACTGCCAGTTTTGGTTGGCGTTTGTCTATAAAGCCAGTCTTCGTAATTAATCTTCTCGATATCCTTCTAACCATTCCTTCGTGATCCCCCATCTGCGAGATATCACCATACTCATCATGCTGTCAAAGCTCGTGCTCTCGTCGCTCTTGGTTGCTGTCATTTCCGCATTCCCGCAGGTCACACCAACCACAACGGCGACTGGCCCAGCTGCCACATACACTGGCGTTTTGGTCTCTCTTGGCTGTTGGACCGACTCGACCACAGTCCGGAACCTCAATCAGTATACGGAAACCGATGCCAATATGAGCAACGAGCTTTGCGGTGGTATCTGCCATACCCGTGGCAACTTGTATTCGGGAACCGGTTAGTGTATTCGTTTACTTTCTCCCATCGCTTAGAAAGCTAAAAGCGAATATGACAATATTCTCCCTCCTCATCGTAGAATCCGGGTGAGCTTTGATGTTATGACCTCGCTTCTATCTGTGAGGACCGCTTCTGACTCCTCCCTTCGATGCAGAACCCAGTGCTATTGCGGGAACTACTACAGCTATAATGGCACGGCTGCTCCAGCAACCGACTGTAATGATCCTTGTCCTGGAGCCCCTGCCGAGACCTGCGGAGGGACGCTTAGGCTGTCCGTTTACCGTGTCACCAGCGGATGAGAGAGATTGTTGGATACAACGAACACGCAATGGATCATGGAAGCACCTTATAGTCACCTCATGCCCCGCGTTTCTTCACGCTCGTTCTGAATTTGTGGAATCTTATGGATTGATCGCTTGTGAATTAATGCCCCGTCTCCATGCACTTGATGCGCCCATCTCAAATTAAATAGACAGACTAAGTTCATCCCAGAGCTTGGTCCCCAAATGCAAGTTGGGGACCTCTTCGTTGTCTGCATAGACGAGTTCTTCTGCCTGCGCTGTCCATGTATAACACGTCGAACAGCTCGTGCTCTCAGACCATAAAGACCGTCGATTTGGCGGTCAACCTGCCTATTAATCTTCAAGCTACATCAATCACTGGTACGACTAGCAACTTACGACAATGGGCCAACAATGCAGCTCTTAGAGAGATGAGACTGAGTGCCAACGCGAGTCGAGCGAACGTGTCGAAATTCCTTGGAGGGGATAGACACACCCTACAGACATCGCCTCCGAAGGGTTCGACTTCAATTATGTTGCGCAGCTCAACGTACCAGAGGATGTGGATACGAATATCAATTGCGCCGTTGAGAAGTGAGATACCCGTTCAAAGGGCAAGGACTTCACTTTCTGTTGCGCAAGGTACGAGTAATTATGCGATTACGCCCTGCGGCGTGTATCCAGCTGTATTTAAATAGTCCTACTTGCCGTCCGTATTAGGGAAATAGACCTGGAAGATCCCGATCGACGACTCTGTTGCGGCTTGATGGCCGCTAACTCCGAGTCAGGAACGTCTCAATCCCGAAAGTTGCAATTTCGACCCATCTTAGAATGCAGTGTCTTCGATCGCTCCAACGGCCGCAAGGTACGAACACCATGATAGCTCTGTATGTATGCAAGGAGAGCTAACTGGGGTTCTTGATTCTCAGTTTCGCGGCCAGTGATCATCCGGTCCTTTCACGTCTCCTCTCCCCAATGCGAATCCCAACGAAAGCGTGTCGCACGTCTGAAGAAAGCCAAGAACATTGCCAAACGCGCTGTCATCGATGCCGAGATTGTTAAAGCTAGACCACATCCTGTGTTAGGTCTAAGCGAGGCGAACGCGGAGAAGTGGAAGGAAACCAAGCTGTACAAGATCTTGGTGAAGCCCGAGGATTTAGAGGCGACGGCGAATAGCGCGACGAGCTCTGGAACTTCTCATGCCACTGTCGGGTTGGCAGAGGGACAATCGAGCGCGACGTCCGCACCAGCCGACCTCGCTTTTGGTCTTTCCAAGGACACAGTACATCATCTGTTGCACACTCTCCCCGCCCTTAACAAGTCCCTTCAGCTCAGTACGGACAGGGCAGCTAGCGAGCCGCTTGATTCTATCCTTGATAGACGGAAGGGACCGGCCGCCCAACGCGCTTACACGCCTTACAACTACAATGCACCCACCACCACTACATCTCCACTCAATCCCTCCAGCCCTTCTTCGAACCCAACACCTTCCGAAACGCGTAGCAATAAAGCGTCCGAGGCACTCATGAAGATCATCGATTTGCGAAATGCCAGCGCGGGAGGGATCGCATATGAGAACCGAAGGAGAATCGTAGAGGCGTTCTCAAGCCCGGCTGAAGGGAGGAAAGGTCCAGATACAGGACGACCTGAGGTACAAGGTGAACTAATTTTCCCAACTCTTGCCATTCACGTACTGACGGAGCTATATCTTTGGGATAGCTGCTTTATTGACCGCCCAAATTCGGAATCTATGGAATCACCTTCTCGGCAAGCAGCACCGACACGACATCCACAGTCGCAGATCGCTGCAGCTTCTCGTGCATCAGCGCGCCAGGATTCTCAAATATTTGCGCCGTAAGTATCAAGATTAAGGTTTATTATGGGCCTGGACCTAACACACCACGCCTATTGTTTCGTAGGAGTGGACCCGATACGGTACGAGATGGTTTTGCCCGAGATCGGGGTCGAGAAGGGTGCCGTAGAGGGAGAGATTATTGTACGATAATCTTAGTGTCATTATCATTTGTCACACTGGAGTACGGCCTTCAATTTGGCTTTGGCCACATCTGCGTATGGCAGACCTATCCATTCATTTGGTGACAAGTCGATCTGTCGCTTTCGATACGTCATACAATGGTATTCACAACAAAGGACAATACCAGCCAATTTCAACCACTGATCGCCTTCTTCAGTATTATCATCTCCTCCACATTCAGTTCATCGGCAACGCGAGAGAAGTCGTTCACATTCGACTGAGCGCATTGACGGAAAAAGTTCACGAGGTGCGGCTAAGGTTGGGGTTGCATTGCATTCGTCAACTGTGTACCATTACGGTTGCGAAGAAGACGTACCCTGATCTCCACTCGAGAAATAGGATCGTCTTTCATATCCGAGTCAATGCTCGCGGCATCGTCCCCATCCCCCATGGGAGTCTCGTCGAGATACTCTGGATACAGATATTGAACGGATATCAGTATTCAAAGAATAGTCGTGTACCAATCCGAAGACTTACGAGATAAGAAGCCTAGCTCCTCGTTCTTCAGCCCACGATACAAATCTTCCTCATCAGCCCATTCATCACCCTAACCAGAAGTTCAGCGTAGCTTAGGACGAAGGCTAGCAAAAGCAAGGCCGAGAATAATCGACATACATCATCTTCTTCTGCGTCAAGGTCCACATCGGCGTTGGCTGGGGCATGCATTTTACCTTGCTGGTACGCCAGCGGGTCCTCAGCACTGTTTTGCAGCTCGTTGATCAAGATCTTAAGTGCTTTGACAGGGAAAGGGATCGAGGCCCATTCCGTCGGTACTGGGCGCAAAGAACATTGAGTGTCAGACTTTGAAGGAAGTGTAGTTGTGAGTTAGGACGGGGGAAACGACTCGCTTTGCTTTGCTCTCGACCGAGTCATAATCACTGGAGACGATGGTTGAGGAGCCATGCAAGAATGTACGACAGGAACGTTCGGAAAGTTCACGCACCATCTTTGGTCTCTGGCTTGATGATCATATCGCCCTTAACATGTATCGATCGTAATGTTGGATTGTCGCATACGAATAGATCGCACAACGCAACGACACTGTAACACAGGAGTAAACGTATCAGAAATGGCCTGACGCGACCAACTGTGACTTACCTCATGATTTGCGGCCAAGTGCCTTGAATGGCCTCTGCATTCTCGCACCACGCCTTGATAAGGACGTCCAACCCATTCGTGGTTCCAACCGACATAGATTCAAGTAAGGTAAGGACCTCGTTGAGTCGCTCGTGTATCAAGTACGCGAAAGGTATAATCAAGCTCTGTGGTGCGATGTCAATGTATCAGAACCATTCAGCACTGTCTTGACACGCATCATACCTGCATGAATGTGGCTGTCTTAGCCGTCTCCATCCTTCGAACGAGGACACCGAGAAGTTCCGGGAGCACGGCTCTCAGCTGCTCAGAGTCCGCCATCGCATTGCGTAGGAGGTGCACGATCAAGTCCCCAATGAACAATCCCCCAGCTTCGGACTCGAGGGTCGTCGGCCCCAATTGGGCAGCTACAACCTTAAGCACCAATGTCATCCCCGTCTCTCCCGTAGTTGGCAAAACGAAGTTCATGAGCTGATCACAGCCTTTTCGAATTACCATTGTGAGACACTCGATCCCATTCTAAGGAAGATACACATAAGTTAGGCTGAATGTGCCGTTTGAACCATTAACACAATGTAGCAGCCTACCTGGATTACCTCTCGGTCTTCGGTTACGAGGATGCAGTTGAAGAGAGCAGGTCCCAAGACCGCAAAGAAACCCTCTCCAAGTTGCCCCTTGGTCGCCCCTCGCATCAAGCTGGTCACTAAGTCAATCGCTGAGCTGCTAATCCAGTTCTCTCCAGCGCCAGAATGAGATATAGCGTTCGCGAGAGTTGGTACTGTGTTTTTAACAACAGCTTGATACACTGTGGGTACGGGGCACTTGGCCAGGGCGAGGAAGATATCCGAGAGTGACGAAAGGAGGACAGGATCTGCAAACGTGTTAAGGAATGAGCGAGTCCTAAGGTGAGGCAGAGATAGAAAACGTCCATGCACCTTTGATGTTCTTCACCCAGACATCCATCAGAGCTGCCACTAAGGGTTCTGTTATCTCTGGCGTCAACCACCCAGACTCGCCCATCTCGATGACGGGAAACAAGGCATCAACCACGAGGTTCAAGGAATCCTCGGACGTGACACCCAAAAGGGGTGTCAAATTACGGAGGATGCGGGGAGCATGGACGACGACCTCGCCATACCCGGGCTCGTTATCATCCGAAAAGCGTGTGGTAAAGCTGAAGTTTTATGACCGATCACCGGACATAGAAATATTAAATGAATCGAAATGGGTGAGATATGACGTTTATATGAAGCCAAATGAAACAAGAAACTCACAACTTGATTGCCATGATGGCGGAGACCTTAACAGGAATAGGCGTCCCTTGATGCTCCAACATTTCTAGGGCAGCGCTGATATATTGCGAGGTCATCTGCGGCGGGAGGATTTTAGAATACTTGCTCGCAAAGACAAAGCTCCTTCCTTGCAGGAAGGGGAAATCTACACAAGATGACATCGTTGAACATAGCATCAACCTTAATGCTGAATTCCAGTAACAAATAAATACCTCTGAGACCCAGCAAAGAAGGGACAACATCCGTAAGGAGAGCTCCAACGTCACGGACGGGGTCGACGGCTGAGCCTGTTGGCTGGTCAGAAATCTCATATGCTGCAGACCCCAAGATAGCCAAGACGGATTCCAGCCGCTTCCACCTAAATAGGAAAGTCTGGATTAGCGCGGCATATATCTAAAATTTGATTGCCAGACTTACCAATCAGTCGCACCAGACGAGCGACCCTGCATAGAGTCCTGGACGATCTGCTTGGTCACGGCAAGTAGTCCTTGTAACGTTTCAGCTGGAACCCTATCGATGAGCACCTGAAGATAGCCACATCAGCTCGGGGACTAGACGTCTGCAGTGGCTACACGAACTCCGCACCTCGGTCAAGTCGCAACCTGTATCTCGTATAGTCCACGACTCTTCGCTGTTCGCTTCATCGGCGATGAAAGCATTCGCATCCGTTGCCCAATACTCCTCCTGCGTGATTTCGGGGTTCAGCGAACTCGCTCTTGAAGTACAAATTATGCGACACCATCTACCTCATCGGTTGTCATTTGCGCCCATGCCACAGTGTGCCTTATAAGGGTCGGCACCACATCTTTCACGGATTGGGAAGCAAGCCACGCCTGCCCAGAATTTGTTCGCGTAGCTGTCGCTATAAATTCCAGTATGGCGCTGGCGAGTCGTGTAAGAAGATCCACTTCGGCAGGGTCTTCAGACGTCCCAGGGACTAAAGCTGAGCCGGACTGAAGGTAATATGCGTGGAACGTCGGGAAAAGTTGTTCGAGGTGTGAAAGAGCAAGTGCCATAAAGGCGGGCAAGGAGGAAGACATGGCCCTACTGAAGCCGTACGTAATACGCTCTATAATCTGCGAATGTGGTCAGCGCCCAAAAGGCTATTGAATTAATACGGAATCGATATTGCGGTGCTTACCTTGAACACCTGCAACCGGATCGTGA
This sequence comes from Tulasnella sp. JGI-2019a, assembly GCA_019633535.1. Taxonomy (NCBI): domain Eukaryota; kingdom Fungi; phylum Basidiomycota; class Agaricomycetes; order Cantharellales; family Tulasnellaceae; species Tulasnella sp. JGI-2019a. The sequence continues at coordinate 42,711 of WSUE01000148.1, forward strand.
GGCCGTCCCAGTGCTCTGAAGAAGCCACATCCTGCCTTGGATCTATCTCCAGAAGTACTTTCAAGGCGCCCAACCATGTGGGCAAGACGTGATCGGTCGCCTCTTTTACAGCTTGGGGATGTTCATCCTTCACCATGAACAAGACTTGCACACATTGATAGAATACCGAAAGGGCGCGAGAGCGTGTCAGTTGGGAGTACCTCTTTAATAGATGGAACCGATGTTAGGAAAAGACGCGTTAGTTGCGTTGAATAACCCACTCACCTCTGGCGAGCCGATAATACCCAGAAGGACAGGAAGGAGTTGTCTAAGCACCGGTAGGATCTGGTCTTCGGACAGCTCTGACTTGATGAACTCGGCAAAAACACGCATCGCCCCATCCACAGAATCCGAAGATCCTGACGATAGCAATTCCGTCAGGAGGGCGAAAAGGTTTGGGTATTCGTCTGGCCAGTCAGACTGGGCGATTGTAGAAAGTATATATCCCTGGAAGTGATAATGCGTCTGACAACTGGTCGCGTTCTACATCATTTGGGCGCTGCACTCACAGCAATAGAACGAATCTTGCGTTCTGGGTCCGATAATCCATGAAGAACAGCATCACGGATCTTCTCCTTCAACTACATGGAGCACAAGATTTATTTCTAATTCGCGGGATACGAAGGGAAGATAGATGGGCGAACCTCGAGGGCGGGCGGATTACCCTTAAACGCAGGGAAGAAAGGTGACCAATGTTCTGGCACGTATTTTCGTTGAAGTAGCGTGCCTGCAGAGTAATACCGAGTATTACAGAGTTCAAATAAGCTGGGTGAAATTCAGTAAGACGCGTCAACGATCAAAAGGCTTATCTGTCGAAGCGATACTTCGCTCTGTTGTGAAATCAGGATTGTTGCGAGGGCAAGACCAGTCTCTGAGCACCCAAGATGAGACGCGATCAGGTTTCTTTAAAGCTCAAGAATCTTAGTAAATCGCCCACCTCCGACCTCCATGAGCTGAGACAGCTTCAACTCTGCGGCCACTCGCGTGTTGACCTCGGGATTGAGCGATGCGCTTAGAGCTTGCGAGATCTCTGGATTTTTAGGGCATATTAGTTGACGTTCAGAATCGTCGCAGCACTAGGTTACCATTCAATAGCTGGTCCATAGTAGAGATGTACTTCGCGCGTTGGTATTCCAGTCGTCGTTGAAATCTCGATCGAACTCATCTCCTGTGCGGATCACACGGCTCACCTGTTTCGCTTTCTCCCTCTGAACCATGGTAGGCTGTCGCTCTTCTTTCGTACATGGGACCTACAACTGATTCTCGAATCAGAAAGATGAAGATGCCGCCAACGCCTTCCGTCAGGTCAGCTCTTCGCCAAAGTTCATGGAATGAACGCGGGGCTAACACCACAACGAACTTGGGTAGCTCAAGCCGACATGTGTATCTCTTCTCGGAAATGCTCGGCTTACGCCTATCAACACCCCGATCGTCTCTAAACTTCTATCTACCCTACTCAATACCTTATCTACGTTGGGGACGCAAGATGCTGGCATGAACTCCCAGCTAATCGAATACGTCTTCTTCCCGATTTCCAGCGTTCTTCAACGAAATGAGATGCGTAACATCCCAGACCAACTTCTGGAAAAGCTGCTCCGTGTTTTGGTTGTTCTCTGTCGGCAGTGGTGGTGGGGCTACTCGTTGAATGTTTGGGAGCAGTTAGTCAAGATATGTGCGTCCATTGTAGGAGGAACGAGCAACTCTGGAAGAGCGGATAAAGAAAAGGAGAAGGGGAAAAGGGAAAGTAGGAGTGAAGAAACCAAAGAAGCCGCAACCATCTGCCTTGACGCCCTCCTCAGGAGACCCACGGACGAGCAAGCAGCGGGATTTGGTCGCCCTGACGGATTAGCGGACCAGCGCTACGCAGAGATCCTGGCGTACGCGACCTCACCAGCGCGCTTTCCTGTCATCGGACAGACTCTCAATTCACTACTCGCATGCGCAAACTCAGAGCTCCTCTCCTTCAGATTGCTCGCTGTAGGCACAACATCGCTACTGTTGGCGGACTACATTCCTGCAACACGCACACCGCAAGTACTTCCAGGAGTCGTCAGCACGATGTGCAATGTTGCTCTTGGTCGAAAGGCCGGCAGGGGTTGGCAAACTGGGGATGTAGTTACGGAAGCGACAGAGGCGCTGTCCCTGGTAATCATGAGCTCCATTGGGGACGCAATATGCACAACTGAGGGAGTCTTGCGAGCCGCCCCTACGGGATTAGAAGATTTGATGGATCTAGTATCACCAAAGCCAGAGTCGGAACTACAACAGAATGGAGACTACACCCCACCTGATCCTTTCGCATTCCGACGTACCGCTTCTTGGCTGCAAGCAACCGCATCCCAGATACATCTCGCAATCAATTCTTTAACTCCACTTCTCTCGCATCCGACCCCATCAGCACAGCTGGCACTTTCGATACTCTCGTCGCGGTTGCTGCGAGAGGCAACCAGGACGTTATCAAGTCTTCACCAGATTCTCCTCTCGCATCTGCTTTCTTTCTCCTTGTCACCTTTCGCATCAATCTCACAACCCACCGAATCTGCGTTGATCTCCCTTCTAACACCATCATCGACATCCTCGAGGACGTTACTCGCAGTCTTACTCCAACTCACCCAAGAGAATCTCAGTGCTCTACCTACTCTCATCCTCTCACATTCGGACGCTAAAGTCGAACTCATCGCGAACCAGATCGAAGCCGTGTGTAATCTAGCCCGAACGCCGGCTCTACACAAATCCAATATTGCCTCTGGAGTTGAAAAGCTCCTCGGTCCGAATGGAGGGATTGAGAAATGGGGATATCGACTTCTCGGAGTGCTCAATCTCTCACTGCCATCTGGAATCAGTGGCTCTAACACCGCTTCGCATCTTCTCATCTCTGGATTTGACGCTCCTCGGGTCGGAGATGCCACTTTCCCTCATCTAGACCTCAAACATGTCGCAACCCCTTCTACATACGCTTCATTGGAGCGGATGTTTCAAGCTCTCGGCAGCGTCGCGGGTATCAAAGCCCTGTTTTCTGTGGAATGGCTTATTGACCTTGGGAAATCGGGAAGAGGAGGTCAACATGTATCGGCGATGTGGACTGCGACAAAAATTCTGGAAGGCATTGGTGGGGTTAGGCTCGCTTATGAAAGGATAGATGGGCGCGATGCGGGCAAGCAGAAGGAACGCACCGCCACTAGAAAGAAGGAGGAGAAGGCAGCTCGAGCTCTTACGAAGTCGATCGCAGAGCTCTGGGAGACGAACGCGGAAGAGCTGGAGGACATGGTAACACATCCAGTGGCTGACGAGGAGGACAGCACCGATCGTTCGTTGACGGTTTTAGGCGACGCCCTCTTACCCACGGAGTATCGGAAAGGGCTCAACCCTTTGACAACACTGGTCGACACGAACAACCAAACCTCTGGTGGTCTCCGCGGATCTTCCACTGAGGCCCATCAGGCTTACCTCCGTCGCCAGATGGCGATCCTACACTCCACCGTTTCTCTAACAACCATCAGCGTCTGCGCCTCCATCCTCGGCTCTCTCTTTCCCCCTCTCCTGATCCATGCGCTCTATCCCATCCTCAGGTCACTCGTATCGGAACATGTCATCTTACATGGCACGGCCATGGCTGCTCTGAACCATGTAGCGTCCGTGTCAGGCTACGCGTCGACGGCGAACCTTCTTCTGTCGAATTTCGATTACGCGTTGGACTCCGTATCACGAAGGTTGCTGCGAAGGCGGCTTGATGTCAAAGCGACGAAAGTCTTGGTGCTGCTGGTCCGGCTGGTGGGAAAGGATGTGGTCAGCCGAGCTGGGGATGTTGTCGAGGAGTGTTTTGATCGGTTGGACGAGTTTCATGGGTATGGCGTGATTGTGGGAGGGTTGATCGCTGTCCTGACAGAAGTCGTGAAAGCTGCCGAGAGGGAGGATGACAATTTCGAGGAGCGGAAACCTTCACCGAAACAGGATAAAGGATCTGAGAAATTCAGTCAATTCCTCGAGTGGTACAAACGCCGTACAACCACGCTGGAGAAGGACGAAGAAGATCAAGATTTTGGTCCAACTCCCCACGAACCATGGGGTCGTCCCAAAGATCCCCGCCAGGAGGACAACGCTGACAGACCGCCACTTGTCGAAGACAACGACCCCAAGCCCACTCCAACTCAAACCTTGATCTCACAGATCATCCAACGCTCCCTCCCCTTCCTCACCCACACTTCTCCGATCATCCGATCGAACATTCTCTCCCTCATGCGCTCCTCTGTCCTCGTCCTACCTCCAAACGAGATCCAACCGAGCATCCACAAAGCGTGGCCATTCATCCTCAACCGTCTGAAAGACCCTCAACCATTCGTCGTCGCCGACGCCGCGAGGCTGATCGGAGCGCTCGCGGAGCACTCGGGCGACTTCATGAGTGGAAGGGTTTGGGATGACGTCTGGCCCACGTATAAACGAATGCTGGACGCGCTCGATGAAGGCGACCGTAATAACGCACTGACCAAGAGGGCGAGGGGTGGCGGTACGGCCACGCAGTACTCGATGTCCCATCGACTGTACCTCGCCATCCTCGACACCCTGAAGAGCGTGTTCGACCCTGCGACATCGACAACGTGGATCAAGGATGAGCTGGTTTGGGAGGTGGCGGTGAGGTGTCGAAGGTTCCTCGCGTCGTCGGCTCATCCGGAGCTTCAGGGAATGGCGCGTGCTCTGTATCGGAATCTCGCGAGGGGGAATGATGACTTGGTTTGGCTGGTGTTGAATTCTACTTCCGGTGGTGATGATGATGGTAAAGGCGGGCAGAATGGATCAGGTGAGGGGTATGCTACGACCCTCGGGTTCTTACGGGAGGAAAAGTGGGACATCCGTGACAGTATCGAGTCTATCTTGGGATAGCATTTAGTAAAAGCATGATTGAAATAAGAAAATCATTTAGCTTGTGTTGGCGGCCACACGGCGTCGCGCAGCCCTCGGTTTCCGGCAACGTCACTTGGCCGGACATGAGAGTCACCGATCCACCGAGCACCAGACCATATTCGGGTGCACTCGGGGAGGTAGACTTCTGGAATCGCGTACAAAATGGTACGCCCTTTCGTCTCCTCAGCTCAACAAATACTCATGGCCACATTCGCCCATAGTACCTACGACACGTCCTCCTACTCCACCTTTAGGCCCACATATGGACACCGCTTGTTGTTCATCATTGAGTCCTACAGCCGCGGTGGCGCGCACCCAACTACGAACGCGTCTGGGCAGAAACGCGTCGCCCTCGACCTAGGCTGCGGTTCAGGTGGGTCTTCACTTGAACACCACACCGAGATTCGTCTTATATATATACCCATTGAATAGGTCAAGTGACGAAAATGCTAGCGGAATCCTTCGACGAAGTGATCGGCGCCGACGCATCGAGTGGCATGATCGAGCAAGCGCGGAACGATGCTGCCGACGAGACAAAGTGGGATCCAACTTTGGCCGCCAAAGTGAAGTTCGTCGTATCTCGGGCTGAGGACATTCACACGCACGTGCAACCGAACTCGGTGGATCTGGTGACTGCAGGTGAGGGGCACTTGGATATTCGAGCAACGCGTCAAACACCACGAATGGGCTGATTGTGTTGTGACGCAGGTCAAGCAGCCCACTGGTTTGATCAAACTCTGATTTGGCTTGCCATGGAGAAGGTTCTGAAACCTGGAGGCACGGTAGCGTTCTGGGTGAGCCAAAAAAAAAAAAAAAAACCTTGTATCAGTCCCCGACAATCATCCGTTTTGACTTGGCATGTCACATCCGCTGTTTCTCAAGAGCTACGCTTCCTTCTTCATCGTCGGTCATCCAGAACTCACCTCTATGATCGCAGAGTTTTCTCTGGGTGATGACAGTTTGGGACCCTTCTGGCAACAACCTGGAACGTCCATCATCCACAGCCGTCTTCGAGACATCGCGTTCCCCAAGAGCTCCAACTGGAATTCTGCACAGGCGACTCGAATCGACTTTCAGGGTCCACATCATCTATCGGACGAAGGGGAGATTCGTCATCTAGAACTGAGCGAGTTGGAGGCAACCCTAGCGTCGGGCGCAGAATCGTTGGTCGGCGAAGTGACGACGGATGTGTTGTTAAGGAAGAAGTTGACGTGGGATGGCATGAAGGCGTATTTCAGGACGTGGAGTGCGTATCATAGTTATCAGGAGAAGTACCCGGAGCAGACGGGTCCAGGGAAGGATGGTGACATCGTGGACCAGTTTGTGGATGGTTTGAAGGAGAAATTGTCAGAGTGCGAGAACGGGGTCGAGGTTGATTGGCCGATATACTCAATGATGATTAGGAAGGCAATCTAAGGATTCATGCACATCGACTCTCAACGCGGGGAGAATGGTGCCGGGGCCGTGAGCATCGAAGTCAGTAATAGGTATCAATGGAGCTCGTCACGAGACAGAAAAGGGGACTGTTCATCCATGTTGATGGAAACAGTGTTAATCATAAACCTGGAAATTGTACATGATACCCGCAGTCCCGATGACGTCATTTGAAAGATTGGTCTGCAGACTGAGAAATTAACATGACGGCTACAAACACAGAGAGAGATGTACTCACTGTGGTATACTCTATGAATTGAGACGATCAAAGGTCCGCGACGCCTGGAGCGTTCTCCTCTGGGCTGCGGCCCATCAACACGTTGGCTGAACCACCAGTCTGCCCCGCCATTTGTATGATGCGGAAGCCGTAGTATGCGCCCATGATGAGCGCCCCAGTACAGATGGTATATATGATCTTGCTGAGAGACACATCGAATAGCGGTGGCTTCACATCGACGAGCCCATGGGTCTCCCTCTTTGGGGGGAGGTCGGGGTTGTTACCATCAGACTGAAGGTTAGCAAGGCGTTTGCGAGTGGCAGTGGCTGGAGGTGCTGTACTAGTGTTTGTGGCTGCAGACATGGCTTTTACTTCAGTGTCGAATGGATGGTTGGGTTGTAGAAACACGTCGCGGATATTGTGACGTCATCGCTGATGTTTGAGGTCTCCGCCGCTTTTTTGTAGCCGTCACTTTACTCCAAATCTCCACCGACACTGGTGTGCCGACAAGAATAGAATATGATCCAATGGCAATCGTCATACATTCATCATTTACATATATAGACTATCCAACGGTTTCACTGATTGATCGTACTCGCACTCTTCCCGCCTCGCCTCTCGCCTGCCCCATCCTTCCCAACGTAAAATGAACTCTGCATACCAGACACACGATAGTTCACGCACGCGGAAGCACAGACATCACTGGGCCTATGTATGGATACCCCTCCTCACCAGCTTCATGTGGTTCTCCACCGTACTCGCCCTCCTCATCACCTGGCTCGCCCAGGGCCGTCCACATTACGTATCTATGAGCGACGGACAGACCATCGCATACATCTCTGACGTCGCTGCCGACATACTCAAACCCCTCTTTATCGTCGGCTGCGTCTTTACTGCTGTCGGCTTCTTCCTCAGTTTGTTCATCGAGCGTTGGCTTCGGCATTCTGGTCGGTGAGTTATCTTCTCACTTCAAACCATACCGTTCAGCGCTCAAGTACTCCCTTTTACAGCTTGTTACCCGAGCATCAAAAGCGTGAACGCGTCATGTCTGCTCTAGCGTGTTTTGGAGCGGCTCTGGGAGGATGTGGGCTCATCCTCCTCTCCATCTTCGACACCAAGCGTCACCCATCCATCCATCGACTCTTCCTCCTCATCTTCGTCCTCGGAGTCGCACTCAGCGCCATATTCACCGTCATCGAGGTTCTTCCCCTCCTCACACCCCTTGTGACTCCAACTAATCGTTTGTGGGTTTCTAGTTCCGCTGGCTCAACAAAGACTTTGGCGAAAACGTCGCCCATCTCAAAGGAGCTTACATCCTCAAAGCCATCCTCGCGGGACTCCTCATCATCCTCGCCATCGCGTTCGCCATCTGCCTCTACCGAGCCCAAAACCCCGCCGCGATCCTCGAATGGACCATCTCCTTCGGTTACACCTTCTACCTATTGACGTTCTGGTTGGACCTTCGACAGAGTAAGGGAGTTAGTAAAGGCGAACTGCTTGACTATGATAATCAGACTAGAATGGGCGGTAGGTTGGGTGGATACCGTGCGGGTGGGTATGGTATGAGGAACGTTGGACCGGCTTCGACGTTTAGGAGGTAGATATAGGGGTATGAGTGGATTGAATGGCTACGAATATACGCACCATGTATCGATATCAACAGGTTTCAAAGTATTGTAATCCATAGTTAAGTTCATTGCACCACCGAAAGAATCTCCTTGCTTTGAACTTGAATGGGGGACATAGTTGAGGTCCGTTTCTTCTTGAAACTCGATTTGATGTCCTGGTGGCCGCGCCTCACGCACGGTTCGTCACGTCTTACGAACCCTCTCACCGCACAATGTCAGAAAATGGAAAAATGGGTGTTTTCATTATCGCGCATTACAATACAATCTCTGACATGGGACCACGGAGGATTGAGTGTTTTGCGTCATACACTTTAGTACGTTCCACCCTCGATCTAAACAGGGTGAACAAGAGATTCAATCAGTCAATTGTGGTTTTTTTGTGTGCGTGTGTTGAGATTTTTTGGCTCACCGTGGCGTCGTTGGCAGCGATGATATGACCCTTTCCACCCGTCGCGTCCAAATCGGCAAAGTCCCAAGTGCCAGAGCAAGCTCCGCAATCGATGACGAGGGTATAAGCAGAGGAGCCGACCGAGACCGTGGTGGTACCGCCCGTGAAGTTGATGTCACTAGAGGAGAGTGTCAAAGTTCATGTCATCAGCATTTTAACAAAAGGAGCGGGGTATGTTTGGGGACTTACGAGATCGGGGCGCCAGTTCCAGGAGTGCTGTCGTCTGAGAGGGGTAATGGTCAAAGGTAATGTGAAGAATTAAGCAGCAAGAGGAGAGGAGCAAACGTACTATCGGGGTAGCTCTGAGTGATGAGAACACCGTACTCGGTGATGCCAGAAATGACGTTCCTTAAAGACGAGGAGTATCAGACGGGGATGAGGTTGATACAACTAACGAAGGGGCTTACGCCTCGTAAGTGACGTCCGAAACGGAGGCGTCAGTGGCATCCGCGTCAACCTACACAAAAATAGGAATGCATATGTCAGGACCGGCTTATGGAGGGGGAGTATGGATGACAGCGCGTACCTTGATACGGAGGCCATAAAGCCCAGTGGTGATGGTGTTTCGAGCGATCTTGACACCGGAGACGGTCTTGCCGGTCGCGATGGAGCCGATGGAGATACCGTGGCCACCAGAGCAGGTCATATCTTCGATGACGATGGTGCTTCCACTTTTACGATGCAAAACAAGTATTAGTAAAGCAGGATTTGGTGGCTGCGATACATGGAGATGTTGGCATACCTATTGATTGCAACACAATCGTCCTGAGGAGTCCCAGGTCAGAAGATAATATTGGATTTTCAGGAGGCAAAAGCACATACCTGGTTCTTAACGACGTTCTTGCTGAGAGTGACATCGGAGGCGCTGATGTCAAATCCATCCGTATTGTGGCCCAGAGAGTCGGTGTCACCAGCGGCTATCAGAATCGGGTCAAGTTGAATACCGATTTCAATATATAGAATGAAGGGAGCAGACGCACAATTGTCGACGGTGATACCCTCGATAATGGTCGTACCGGTGGTACCGACTGAGATCGCCTGGGCGGGGGAGTTCAAGACCGTAACGTCCATGAATGTTCCATAGCCCTTGAACCTAAATATTTTTCATTAGAGACCGAGCGGAAGACAAATTGAGTGGAGAACAAAGAAAGTTGGACGCACTTGACGAAAGGATGAGGCTTAGCAACACCTCCATCGGTACCTTGAATTGGAGGATGAAATGGTCAGCCGCGAGTTTGGTCCTGGGTGTTCTCATCCGAACCAACCTTCTCCGTCCCAGTAGAGAGCACCATTTCCCTATACACATATCCACTCGGCGTTCAGTCCAGTTCGAACGAGCGTCATAGGGATAGTAAGACTGACGTTAATGTTGTGATCCCCTCCGTTGTAAATGACATTGTCGGTGTCAAAGGTGATCAGAGGGCCAGTAGCTATATGCATCACGCAACATGTGAGTGTGACTTGGTATATCATATGCGAAGATAAGCCAGAAGTTAAAGCGTACCAGTCGTATATGCGAACGTGATGTCACCTTCCTGGGTGATGGTAGCACCAGAGGCAGCCTATGAATAAAGAGAGACAAATGCTCTAACAGACATATATAATAGCATTGTCAAGCCGATCTTAGCTCACAGCAAGGGTGATGGTATCTATGCGTTGGTTTTGATTTGGTCAGCGCCGACTCCATTTAGGTTTGTTGACAACGGGCTTACCCCCGGCAGGCACTGTGAAAGCAGTGATAATGACCGTACTGCAATCGGAGATATCGGCAGCGCTAGCGACACTGTTGACAGTGCACGTAGCGCGTTTGGCGGTATCGGTTCCGGTGCCTCTTTTGTCAAGGTCTGCCTCGCCGGTACCGGTAGGCATGGCGGCTGCAGCTGTGAGGAGAGTAGCGAGCTGGATAAGGCTGGTGAGCGAAGGCATGTTAGAGCTGTGTATCGAGGTTGGACTGGGGAATGGTATCCTGCCAAGTTTTGTGACAGCTTTATACTCTGACGCCAAGAATCCAAACTGAAAAGCTGAAATTAATGTAAATGCTCACCTCTAAGCGACGGCCCGCTCAACAGCATTCTGGTTGATCCGGAAATTATTGCACCGACTACTCTTTCGACGGCCCGCTGAGACATCAAGAGACAGCCTCAATAGACACGTATATGGTGGCACTTCACGGTCCGTAGATAAAACCCATGGTATGCCCGAATGAATCCAATGAGAGACTATAGTTGGATATCGAAGAGGCGAGGGCGGGTTATAAAAAGACAGAATAGAACACGAGTGAGTTATAACAAGCACGCAGGGAAGTGAGCTGTGCCGGAGGATCTCCGAAGTACAAGAAGCGCTCTGATCTCCTATGACAACCATCCCGTGGATTGTGGCGCCGGACCGAGGAGAGTCGTCATACATGCGAAGCGTTGCAACCGATATACCGCCTTGCGACAATATCCGAAACAGAGCGGCAAGGATTTGAAAGCGTCGAGCTCTCCGGGTCGGAATGCATGGGTGCTTTGACAACACGGTTCAGCTAGCCTAGTTCCATCCGGCAACCCCAACATATGTAAGAAAAGGTTCGCCTACGACTTCAATGGGCTTCGCACTACTCTCCTCCTGCTCGCAAGTGGGTTGACAACCGATGTCTCACCGAGAGAGTGACATGCGCGAGGTGCCCAATATAGACTGCAGGCGAGCTAAGTATAAGTGTGTGAGAAGAGCTAGAACGCATGTTCGGATATAAGAAGCCAATCTACTTCAGGCAAGGCTTAGTCAGCGGCCTGCCACGGCACGGTTAATGAACTCACACTCACCCATTACATGGCCTCGTTCGCTCAAGCTTCGTTCAGCGCATCGACGTATAGTGCATTTCGACCAACATATCCACCCCGCCTCATCAAAATCATCTACGATTACCATTCCAACAACCAGAAGCGTGTTGGAAGTGATGCTAGATCCCTTGACCTAGGATGCGGTACAGGTAAGATAATAATTAAGTCTTGTGTGCTAATTCCTGAAGTCGTTTAGGCCAGGTTACCGAAATGCTCCCAAGATACTTTAAAAGCGTCATAGGAACGGATCCATCAAGGGGGATGATTGCACAGGCTCAAGAGCAAGCGACGCATTTGGAATATGCCTCGCAGATGGAGTTTGCCACATGTGCAGCCGAAGAGGTGTCGTCCATAATGGAACCCTCGTCGGTGGACCTTGTCACAGCAGGTTTGGAGCATTCAGATCACCAAAACCTTCGAAGCTGACTATGAGAAACTTCGTGCTGATAATTCCTAGGTCAAGCGGTACATTGGTTCCATCAAAGGCGAATTTGGCCCGAGGTATCGAAAGTCCTGAAACCAGGCGGTACGATCGCCTTCTGGGTATGTCCTGTTTATATATATATTGCTATCTGACCTGCACTCACAAGCTGTCGGGTTAGGTATATTCGGAGATGCGGATTGTTGGCCACCCAGACCTAACCCCTCTCATCGAAGAGTACAGCCAAAGTGGTCGATCTCTAGGCCCATTCTGGCAGCAGCCTGGTCGAGGTATCCTCGAGCGACACATCCAAGAAATCAGTTTCCCCGATTCGAAAGATTGGGACAACTCATCAACTCGTAGAATCCACTTTGCAGGCGACCTCGCACCAGAGTTAAAGGATATGCCCTTTTACCAACTTTCAAAATCTGAGGAAGCCCCCTGGGACATGCCTTCGGACGGAGAGTTCAAGACCGACTCGATACTACAGAAGAAGTTGACTTGGGAAGGAATTCGATCGTACCTCTGGACGTGGAGTTCCCTCCATAATTATCATGAGAAGAATCCCGAAGACAAGGAGAGGCGAGGGAAAGGGCAAGATGGGGATATCGCTGACCGATTCATCGAGACTTTGAGGGGGAAGGTGCCACCGGGTACGGAGACTTTGGAGGTTGCGTGGCCGGTCTCGCTCATGATGATCAAGAAGAAGGCATAAATTTGGCGCTTGGTACCGCAATAGACGTGAAAGATTTATTCTACTCGGCCTTACTGTCAAGCCCGCGACCCTGAGTAGTCGTTTAGATTCATCAAGTCGAGTGGTGGGAAAAACTGAGGACACAAATGGCTGTTCAAACCTTCGCAGCATCCTTCTGGGTGTCCCATTACCCATCATTCATCAGGTCCATGCCTTTAGCTTCGAGTCTAGTAGTCCCGTGCTCTTCATCCTTTACGTCGCCGGTCCGAGTCTTCGTCTCGCTTCCTAATCAGGTACAGGTAGAGTTTAAATATCGCTGTGCCTGCTCTACTGCTCCAAACTACTCATTTAAGGTGGCGTAATTACGTATCGCTTGTTGTTGTGATGACTTTCCCGTTCCCTCTTTCTGCCTAGCCTTTTCCCATCCCTCCCGAACGTCCTACTACTAACGCGGCTTCACTCATGGCAACGAATGACTTTGATGCCACCAACCTCTCCGACCACTTGTGGCTTTAGGTTCCAGCCTTCTTCTAACGCAGCTCTATGGGCGACTAGAGGCCTATTATTAGCTACGCTTCTGGCATTGTTTAGTCGTCTTTTAAAATCAGGGTTGGGGCGCAATCCTGCAACAGCGGAAAGGGCAGCTCCGAGTGGCTTATCATGCCACCATGGCGCTGCTTGCTTGATTCTTTTGCGCAACCATCCCCCTCCCTCCTTTGCGATTTTGCCACCGGCTCTCTTCTCCTGGCCTTGCATCGTCTTGGTCACCTGAACGATACATGGGCGATATTCCACTTGACGCCGCCAACTTCTTTGGCATTCTCCTATCCGTTTGGCTTTACGGTAGGGCAGGATATTCCTATAGATATATATATCGCAGCTTATGAGTCACCATCTCTGTTCGATTGTTAGCGTTGTTTCAAAGGGTGTTCTTGGCTTCGCTATGGCCATTGTGGAGACGGAGACATGTATCTGGAGGAAGATTCGTTGTGGCTGTCACTCTGTGTCTTTTCGTAACAGCTACTAGCCAAATAGGTCAGCCCACATATGGCGCCTTACATTCTTATCTCCCTCTGCTGAAATACGCACGGCTGTCAGCAATAAACATTGCCAAGTGCTATAACAGATTCGTCACATATCGTGGAGTCCCCGACACCGAGGCATATGCTGAAAATGCATTTATGCTAAAGGCAACTTTGAGCAGGTTAATATAATATTTTACTCGGGGCTATCGTGGATTTAACGGTACCGCTGACCATCTACCCTCATACTTTTTCGTAGTTGGCTTTTTATGTTCGCCGTGAGTACACTTACCATTTCCTTATGCTGTGGTGGGTGTCACCATAAATGCTAACCTTTCGCGCGGCTTTGACCACCAGATTTGGAACGCAGAAATTATTCTTGTATGGAGAGTGTGGGTTGTATGGTCTCGGGATTGGCGCGCAGTCCTCTTTCCAATCATCATGTTCCTCACCGAGTTCGGTACGCACCCTATTTCTGACACACAGCTACCAACAATCGGACTCAAAATTTAATTTCTAGTTGCTGGCGTTGTTACCTGCATCAGACTAGGCCCGCGCGAGGCCTTTGTTGGTCACAAAAACGACCAAGCGACGGAAAAGATCATAGCAGGTGTTTCCCTACTCTTAGTCAACTCGACATGTACGCCTTTGGTCATATTTAAACTCTGGTAAGTTATGACCCCATCGACTGGTCACCGAATGAGCGCCCTGAAACGAATTTTGGCAGGCGGGTTGGGCGACACGTTCAGATACAACAGACTCGGACCTTGTATCAAACTATTGTATTCCGACTCATTGAGAGCGGGAGCTTATACTCAGCGACTTCTCTCTTATGGATTATATTTATGCTTCCGTCTGGAAGCGCATATGTAAGTTGCGTTCATAGTAGTCTGTGGCCGCCCTATTGACAGTTGCACCAAAGCCTGGTATTTCAACACTCTTCGACTACGTATTCCAAATGGTTGTCGCGATCTCGCCGATGATGATATTCTCACATGTGAGCGTACTGTAGAGCATCGTTTTACGTGGCAAGCTCCATTAATGATCGTCTCCTTTCACCAATCATTATAGGTGGCCCAGAAAGCCGAGCCCAAGATGCGTGAGATCGTGGTTGTTAGCTCAGACCCTGTTAGACAAGATAAATGCTCGCCACATCAGCCGGTCAACATGCGGCCCATCAGTACCACCATTGCATTCCGGACTCCATCCTCACCTTCTGGGTCATTCGGAGATCCCCTCAAGAGTGGCCTGAGCTGCACAAAGACAGAACCTGGGGTGTGGCCATCGACCCAACAGACAGAATCTGGACTGGGTGCTGCGGTTTAGAGGGTTTTTGGCTTTTGTGCTTAAGCATTGTGTTTACACTCGCTTCCACACGACCCCTTGATCATTCGCATTTCTGTTAAAGTACCTCTCTTTTCACGACGATGGGCTCGAACGATTCCATCTCACTGTCTCAGCGGCTATTTCCGATCAGGGTCGAGGTAACAGGGTCTGCTGGAATATTGCAAAGCAAGGGAGAAGAGATCCGTTGAGGCGCCACAGGTTTATCACCAGCTCACAATATCCCATGAGGATGAACCAATATTAATATTGTAAACCAAAGATTTTTATCATCAAAGCACGAAGGTGAGCCATAGGCGACCACGAGAAATCAGGACGTTAGAATCGGGGACTGGCGCTTGCCGCCGCTACAGTGTGAGAAGAGCTAAGAACTCATGTTCGAATATAAGAAGCCAATCTGCTTCGGGCGAGGCTTAGTCGGCGGCCTGCCATGGCATGGTCAATGAACTCGGCCATTACGTAGCCTCGTTCGCTAAGGCTTCGTTCAGCGCATCATCGTATAGTGCATTCCGGCCAACATATCCACCTCGCCTCATCAAAATCATCTACGATTACCATCCAACAACCATAAGTGTATTGGAAGTGGTGTCAGATCCCTTAATCTAGGATGCGGTGCAGATGAGGTAGCAATTAAGTCCTGGTAATAATTCCTGGAGTTGTTTAGGCTAAGTTACCGAAATGCTCCTAAGGTACTTTAACAGCGGCTAGGTCGCCGATACCTTCAAAGCTGACCATGAGAAACTTCGTGCTGGTAATTCCTAGGTCAAGTGGTACATTGGTTCTATCAAAGACGGATTTGGCCTAAGTCCTGAAACCAGGCGACACGATCGCTTTCTAGGTATATCCTGTTTGTATATATTGCTATCTGACCTACGCTCACAGGCTATTGGGATAGGTATATTCCGAAATGCGGATTGTTGACCACCCAGACCTTACCCCTCTTATCGAAGAGTACAGCCAAGGGGGTGAACCTTTAGGCCCGTTCTGGCAGCAACTAGGGCGCATCCAGGTCGAGGCATCTTCGAGCGACACATCCAAGAAATTATTCCCTCCGATTTGAAAGACTCGTCGACTCGTAGAATCCACTTTTCAGGCGGACTTCGCACCAAAGTAGAAGGATATGCCCTTTTACTAACTTTCAAATCTGAAGAAGCCCCATGGGACATGCCTTCAGACGGAGAGTTTAAGACTGACTCGATACTACAAAAGAAGTTGACTCGGAAAGGAATTCGATCGTACCTCTGGACGTGGAATTCTTTCCACAATATTATCATGAGAAGCATCCCGAAGACAAGGAGAAGAGAGGGAAAGGGGATATCACTGACCGGTTCATCGAGACTTTGAGGGGGAAGGTGCCACCGGGTACGGAGACTTTTCGAGGTTGCGTGGCCGGTCTCGCTCATGATGATCAAGAAGGCATAAATTTGGCGCTTGGTACCACAATAGACATGAAAGATTTATTCTACTCGGCCTTGGGTGCGCTACCGTAAAGTCCACGACCCCGAATAGTCACATAAAGATTGAGTAATGCACACTGGTGCAATATTTGGATTTATTAAGTCGGTTCACACCTTCGCAGCATCCCTCTAGGCGCCCCATTTACCCATTATCTATCGTCTCCATGCCGATATTTCCTTTAGCTTCAAGTCTAGTAGTCCCGTGCTCATCACCACCTGCGTCGCCGGTCCGAGTACTTCGTCTCGCTTCCTAATCGGGTGAAGGTAGAGTTTAAGCGGTGCTGATCACAACAACGGCCACCATCGGTGCCTACCCTACTGCTCCAAACTATTCATTTAAGGTCGTTGGTGCAGCGTCCAACTTACGTATTGCTTGTTGTTGTGATGACTTTTCCATTCCCTCTTTCTGCCTAGCCTTTGTTCATTCTTCTCCAACACCCTACCAATGCAGCTTCACGGCAACAGATGACTGACGTTCCATTTGATGCCGCCAACTTCTCCAACCACTTGTGACTTATGTTCCAGCCTTCTTCTAACGCAGCTCTGTGGGTAACCAGAGGCCTATTAAATCAGGGTTGGGGCGCAATATTGTAACAGCGGAAACAGCCGGCTCCGAGTGGCTTATCATGCCACCGGAGCCACCATGGTGCTGCTTCATTCTTTTGCGCAACCACCCCCTTCAATCCTTTGCAATTTCGCCACCGATCCTCTTCTCCGGATCTTGCGTCGTCTTGGCCACCTGAACGATACATGGGCGATATTCCATTTGACGCCGCCAACTTTTTTGGTATTCTCCTATCCGTTTGGCTTTACGGTAGGGGCAGTATATTCCTATCTATGTCGAGGCTCATAATTTACCATCTCTTTTCGATCGTCAGCGTTGTTTCAGAGAGTGTTTTTGACTTCTCTATGGCCACTATGGAGACGGAGACATGTACCTGGAGGAAGATTCGTTGTGGCTGTTACCCTCTGCCTTTTCGTAACAGCCACAAGCCAAATAGGTCAGCCCACCTATAACGCGTTACATTCTTATCTTCCTCCGCTAACATAAGCACGGCTGTCAGCAATAAACATTGCCAAATGCTATGACAGATTTGTCACGTATCGTGGAGTCCCCGACACCGAGGCATACTCCGAAAAGGCATTTATGCTGAAGGCAACTTTGAGCAGGTCAGTACAATATTTTACTTGGGGCCATCGTGAATTTAGCCACACTCCTGACCATCTACCCCATACTTTTTCGTAGTTGGCTTTTTATGTTCGCTGTGAGCATACTCATCATTTCCTTATGCTGTGGTGGGTGTCACCATAAATGCTAACCTTTCGCGCGGCTTTGGTGACTAGATTTGGAACGCGGAGATTATTCTTATATGGAGAGTGTGGGTTGTATGGTCTCGGGATTGGCGCGCAGCCCTCCTTCCAATCATCATGTTCCTCACCGAGTTCGGTACGCACCCCATTTCCGGCACACAGCTACCAACAATCAGACTCAAAATTTAATTCCTAGCTGCTGGCATTGTCCCCTGTATCAAACTAGGACCGCGCGAGGCCTTTAACGGTTCTCATAAAGACGACCAAGCGGCGGAAAAGATCATAGCAGGTGTTTCCCTACTCTTAGTCAACTTGACATGTACGCCTTTGGTCATATTTAAGCTTTGGTAAGTTATGACCCCATCGACTGGTCACCGAATGAGCGCCCTGAAACGAATTTTGGCAGGCGGGTTGGGCGACACGTTCAGATACAACAGACTCGGACCTTGTATCAAACTATTGTATTCCGACTCATTGAGAGCGGGAGCTTATACTCAGCGACTTCTCTCTTATGGATTATATTTATGCTTCCGTCTGGAAGCGCATATGTAAGTTGCGTTCATAGTAGTCTGTGGCCGCCCTATTGACAGTTGCACCAAAGCCTGGTATTTCAACACTCTTCGACTACGTATTCCAAATGATTGTCGCGATCTCGCCGATGATGATATTCTCACATGTGAGCGTACTGTAGAGCATCTTTTTACATGTCAAACTCCATTAATGATCGTTCCCTTTCACCAATCATTATAGGTGGCCCAGAAAGCTGAACCCAAGATGCGTGAGATCGTGGTTGTTAGCTCAGAACCTGTTGGACAAGATAAATGCTCGCCACATCAGCCGGTCAACATGCGGCCCATCAGTACCACCATTGCATTCCGGACTCCATCCTCACCTTCTGGGTCATC
>WSUE01000148.1:61450-89886 GCA_019633535.1 Tulasnella sp. JGI-2019a
GCCACATCAGCCGGTCAACATGCGGCCCATCAGTACCACCATTGCATTCCGGACTCCATCCTCACCTTCTGGGTCATCCGAAGATCCCGTCAAGAGTGCCCTGAGCCACACAACGACAGATGATGGGGTATGGCCGTCGACCCAACAGACGGAATCTGGACTGGGCGCTGCAGTTTAGGGGGTTCTTGGTTGTTGTACTCGAGCATCGTGTTCGCGCTCGCTTCTACCCGACCCCTTGATCATTCGCATTTCTGCAAAAGTATCTCCCTTTTCACGACGACGGGCTCAAACGACTCTATTCCACTCTACGGCTATTTCCGGTCAGGGTTGAGGAGACAGGGTCTATTGGGTGGCTTAGAACTGCCTTCCATGGTGGAGTGTCTGTCACTGTCCTCGTTCGAGACTGCAAATCTAGTGTTTTATCACGCTTAATTGTCGGCCATAGACTCGAATTGCCATTCAATCTACGCGTCACCGTAGTGATTATGCCTCCATTTGTTCCAATCCCTCGCCTCTTGCTCATCCATTAGTTCCTTCTCGCACCGTCTCTCAACACAACTTCACTCTGGGATTAGACGGGCGCAGCGACATGAGAGACATTCCACTTGATACGGCTAACTTTTTTGGCCTTCTCCTGTCCATGGCTTTACGGTAAGGTAAACATTAGTCTCTCATTGCAACAGTTTTTGTGTACTCATGACGTCGCCATACTCTGCTTCGGTAAACCAGGATTATTTTTGAGGATGTTCTTGCCTTCGATCCGGCCGATTTGGGTGCGGAGACACCGACCCGGAGGTAAATTCGTTGCGGCTGTCGCCTCGTGTCTTTTCGTGACAACCACACTCAGCATCGGTCTGTCAACATGGGATACATTACACATTTACTCTCTCGAACTGATATAAGCATGGCGGCCAGCCATTAACATTGCTAAATGCTACGACAGATTTGTCAAATACCGCGCATGTCCCGATATGGTGGCGTACTCTGAGAAGCAGTATCTGCGAAAGGTCACTTTAAACACGTCAATAAAGATCTTTCACCGAGTATATATTGGATTTCAATCGTATCGCTGACTAGCCCAATTCTTGTTCATAGTGGATGCTTTTTAGTCGCTGTATGTGCACTCGCTATTTCTTCATATGATCATAGACATATATTATTGCGGCCTGCTAACGGTTACTGTCCCTTTCAAAGATCTGGAATGCAGAAGTGATTCTCATATGGAGACTATGGATTGTATGGTCTCGGAACTGGCGCATCATCATTCTCCCTATCGCTTTGTTCCTGGCGGGATTTGGTACGCACTCCATAGTCTGTCCACAGATACGAGGCTCAACAATTTAACATTTCTAGCTGCTGGTGTTACCCTTTGCGCTAGGAAAGGTATAAATGGAGCGTCCAACGATTCTTATCACAACAGTCACGGGACGGCAGAGATCATATCAGCCGCCTGTCTAATATCGGTCAATATGATATGCACCTCTTTGGTCATTTCTCGGCTCTGGTGAGCTCTAGCTGTTTCATAGGCTGATCAATTGAACGAACCCAGACGATACGAATCTTGGCAGGTGGTTTGGTCGGCGCGTTCAGCTAAGACAGACTCGAACCTTGTATCAAACCGTCACATTCCGACTCATCGAGAGTGGGAGCTTATACACGGTAATATCCATTTTATGGGTTGTATTCACGCGTCCACCTGCGAGCAGATACGTGAGTTGACTTTGATAGTTTTTGACGGCTACACTACTGACCATAGCCTCAAAGGCCGGGATAACGGAATTTATCAGCTATGTGTTCCAAATGACGGTTGCAATCGCGCCGATGATGATTTTCTCCCAAGTGAGTATACTATCGGGCATACTCAAATATTTTACGTCTCATTAACGACTTTCCCTTTCTACTAATCTACATAGCTGAGCCAAAAAGTTAGATCCGATATACATGAGATTAACGAACCTAACCTAGAACGCCTTCGAGAGGATACGGGCCAGCCATATGAGCCGTTCGGCATGCACGGTCGGTCCTCGCCTTCTGGGACATCTGAAGATCCCTCGAGAATGCCCTGAGCCATAAATCGACGGAAGTTGGGATATAGCCTGCAACTAAATTGTAACAAGCACGTTGGCAGGTGGTATTTGAGATGATGGAAGGTATTCATTTCTCAACGACTTCACATCATAGTCTCAAGACTCAAGCTCTTGCAATTTGTATCCAGGCTATACATTCTTCGAAACGTCCCTTGCTCCTTTGCGTGTCAACATTTTCTCGGCCACCAACCATCGATCACCAACGCGAGGGCGTCTAGGAATTCAATGAGTTTGACGTGAATTCGATGCTTGTCGAAATTCCCGTAGCTGTTCGCACAAAGTCCTTTGACCGGTCCATTTTCAGATTCTAAATCCAATCACCCAATGAGAACACAAACCTAGGGGGCAGATCCACAAGAGAGCTTGGGTTTATATTGATAACAGAAGTAGGCTGGTGCCCACACGTGCATATAGGACAGAGATTTCAGACGCTTAACAAGGCCACTGCCTGCACTACCATGCAATTCCAACTTATAAACACAGATAGTTCAGCTTAGACTCGGGGTCGCATTACTCTATGTGCTGATCTAATGACAACGCATCAGCGCTAGAAGCTAGGGTTGTTGAAGAAAACGTGCTCACCATCGCTGTTGATCGAACAGAGCTTGAGCTTCAATTGGACCATCTATCCTGCAGGATTGGTTGCCTGAGGAACGGAAGCAAGATTAGGAAGCTTGCCTTGTTCCCTCACGATGTAAGTGAATTTAACATCCTACAAACGATAGCGCCGACCCCAGTCATACTTAACACCTTTCCAAACTACGATGCAAAGTGTAGTGTAAACTCTCTGGGGAGTTGATTCGCGTAGATGTGCAATTATATCATCTTTTTCACAATATTGCGCACCTGCTCCGGTTACGGTCCGAGCTGAAGCTAGGTATTGAAAATCTCTTGAGCCTGGGGTTGGTCGGATTCGTAATATTTGGCGAAGCCAACAGGTGCCGGATCGGCTGTTTTTAATTCACTGAACTGCTTCAAGACCAGTCAGCCGTCATTTTTTGTAGGCGTCTGGAATTCAAGTTATTTGCTTTTCTTCGACAGCCTAATGCCATATAAACACCGAACCTAATCATCAAGTTATCAGCCAAATCATTCCCTCTTTGCCTCCGTCCTCCCTCACACTCCCTATCCTCCCAGCGACCTTTCCTTTACATCCCCATACCTCACTCAAAATATTACTCTCCAGCATGCGCTTCTTATTTTATACCCCACTGATTAGTTTCGCCACCGTTGCTCTGGCCGCGCCAAGTAGCTACACCCGGCCATCAGTGCGTCCCAAAACAACTTACTCGGTCTCCTTATCTTACCTTAACCCTTCTTGTCTGCGGTTTTCTATCAAATAGCACCGTATGCTGCGGAAACGCCTCCCGACGCCTCTCCTTAAGGAACTGTACGCGACCAGTGTAGATCCTTCGACTGGGAAGGACCTCCTCTCTCCCGTTACCGACTCATTCCATACTTCTACCTTCTCAGAATTTGCGCAAAAGGGCCGGCTCACAGGAAGCAATTCCCCCCTTGATGGCACACGCGTTACGGGACCCGACTCCTTGCTCGACGACGACGTCTTGCACATCACACCCCAAGATCAAGGTATCCAGCTCCCTACTACTCCCGCTTTATCTTCAGCCGGAGGAAGCTCGATCGGCGGTCGAGGTGTCAGCCCGTTATCATTATCATCCCGATCGTTCGAGGAGGACATAGAGTTGCTCAACTTACGACCACGGCGGCGCCTACAATTGCGCCGGGCTGCGACCGCCATCGCCGCTCGTCGTCTACGTCAACAAAGTCTAAGACGGGACCTTATACCTGCTCCACTTTCCCAGACTGAAGGTGGCTTGGCGAACAACATCGCAATAGGAAAGATCACGGAAATGACCGGACTTGACGTCATCCAGAGTACGGATAGCGCTCCGAATCTCTTGAATGGCCTCGGTGCGCAGGGGCTTGGGAAGCGCGACATCGTGAGTCTCATTTGATCTGATTTGGATTTTCTCCGACAAAGATGACCAAGCTTCCTGCACTCGTACGTGTAGGCCTCCCTTGTCTCAGTTGGCCCCTCTCGTCGAGGCGGCTCATCGCTTCTCGGTTTCGTGTCTAACTCCGACACCGCGGCAACTACGTCTGATCCTTATCAAACTTTCGACAACTTCCTTCTAAGTGGGGAGGGGCCTGGGATTGGCAGGCTCTGAGCTCTTGCTGATACTCTTGTTCACCTTACCTTATCGTTTTGCTACTCTAATATCGGGCTGAAGCTACGCATCCGCGTCCACACTGTATTTCTAGTTTAACCATCTCACTCCCAACGAGTCGTCGCTCTCTTTGTATTGATATCCTAGACTTTGCTTGATGTGACTACCTCCCATCGGTCACTTGTCCTCGGCTGTTGCTAAGCTGCTCTTGCATGGCAAGTCATCTAGGTGTGCAAGGTTCCCATTCCATTGAATGTAAAAATACACAAAAAGTCCCAGGAGAGAAAGTGGAAAATGCGTGAATGTCCAAGTGGGTTCGGAGTAAAATTTTCACCAATGTCCCAGGTCCGTCTTCTCAAACCCAAGCTCCAGCCACTCATCGTCCGTTTCCACATCCCTCGGCGTACCCATTAACCCGGAGAACCCAACGTTATGATAGACCTTCTCAGCGGGGATGTTCCCAAGGGCCACGTACAAAACCACCGAGGTCTTCTGCTCATCGTATAGTAGCCTGAGAATAGAAGCCGGGTAAGCATGATGGCCCCAATAGATAAACTTGGTGGCAGGCTTACTTCGTGCAAACATCTCGTACGAGGCGCTTCGCCCACCCCTGGCTGTAGTACGAAGGATGCGTCACGACTTTCGTGATCGCAGCGTGATTTGCGCTGGAGCGCGTGACGGCGACCACACATGCGATCGCTCCTTCAACATCACAGACGTAGGCCTGGCCTTGAGACACAAGCAAATGGGCTTCCCTTCTGGCGCCGGCCATGTCCAAGATAAACGGATCCTGAAATGGAGCAGATGTGAGCATAAAGATATTGATGGCAGGGGACATCGGAAATAGCGACTTACAGAGGTAGCGGCAAACTCGTAGCAAAGGTAGGCGATATTTTCTTCGTCGCCGGCTACAGCTCTCCTCAAAGCATACCGTCTCGGGTTGGAGGTCGCAATAGGTGACTCGAGGCGAAGTGTTTCCTTGGTGACGCTTGAGAATACCGCATGGTAATAAGGCACGTCGACAGGAATGCTGCCTGTCAGAGTGCTCCAAGCCATGACGAAGGAATGGGTCACTCGCGTAGGGGCTGGTGGAGCAAACCAAATGTTGGGTAAGCATTTATCTCCGGCTGATAAAGAAAGTGATCGGGGCTTACCGAAGACGGAGAATACGCGCTTCGTTGAAGGGAGGGTGCAGGAAAGGTGCTTGGCGAGGCAGACCATCCGTGTTTGGATTAAGTCTTTCGACATCGTCTTAACGGGTCTTGCCGCCCAAATGAAGATCGGGTAAGAGCCCATGGAGCCGTTGGTGCATGACAAAACGAAGTCGATCGTCCCATGCGAAAGAGAAGATTCGGAGGGAAGGTGGGATCGGAGTACAAGCCACACGTTAGGCACAGTGGAGGATGATGGTTGTTCCATATCAACGAGGTGGCTGCCAGTCTTCTTTTGTTGTGAGAGCTTCTCGAGTAGCGGGACCATGACGTTTGCTTCTTGTTCACGGCGATATAGTGTTGGGCCAACATCCCGAAGCAGGTCGGCTGGTGAATCGTATCTGGTGACTTCAATCATCCCGGTTTGGGTGGGGTAGATGGCTGAGGAGTGGCGACCAATGGCGCCGTGCTGTGACTTTAGCTGCTGAGATGACATTTTGATCTTCTGGAAAGTAGTTGAGGATTGAAGAGGCTCGATATTCGATGATGACAACTTGGGTCTTCCAGGTTCGCACTTTATATGTCGACGGCAGAAAGAGTAAAAGATGGCTATGCGACTGCCCATTGGGTTTACATAATGTGTAGTGGAGCATAGGGAGAGGTAGATCCCACCATGCAAAACATCGAACATTCACTACGCCCGGCCAATCTTTGGGTTGAGCCCGGACAGGGCGCGGTCAAGCCCCTCCTGATCTGAAACAGTGTCTGGCCCAGCGCGCTTGATCTTCCAACGTCGGGCGGAAGGCCCGGCATTGCCCAATTCAATTGTGGAGGAGTCGCGAGCGAACGCAAGGTCGGCGAAGATTAGACCGTCTGTACCGCTTTGTTGCCGCCGAAGTAGACCACATCCTCAACGTTTCAGAAGGCCAAAATAGCCGTGAGAGTGGCGAGAGAGATTACGGGAACAGCCAGCCCCAAGATTAAGATTACGTTGATCGCGCACTCTGTGGGATTCCCGCCCATACGAGCAGGGAACGCAATAGCGGTGATTGGAAATCATGTAGGATGGATGGATAGTTGCCCAAGGATTAAACTTATCACAGTGCAGTGTAATGATAAGCTTGTGTGTGAAAGTAAAGAAGCGCGCCAGGGTTAAATCCCGACGTCTTCCGAGCGTTTCAGCTCCCGAAGCCAGTGCGGACGGGGATACGTTGAAGATGTTTCAAAATCAAGGACACGCACAGGTTGTTGCAGCTTGGCTGGCTACTACTGTCGTTTCACAATGTTACCGAGGGAGCAGTCCCGGAAACCTTGTTCTATGGCTGTGGTGACAGTTGCGATGGCCTCCCTCGAGGCACACGGATGCGAAACGAGATCCGTGTTCTCCCGATCAAATTCTTATTGGTGAGATCTAGCGCTGACAAGCAAATTTTGATAGATGAGTGCACAGGTACTGAGAATCTAGTGGCAAAGAACCGAGAAGACATCCAGTCGCTTTGGCTCACGGGTTGTCCCTGAGCCTCATGTTCTAGAGAGTAGTCCGAGGAACCGATCACCTGGTAACATTTTGCGGTCAAACAGTCGGACACGATCCGTGGGCGAATAAGAGAGTCGTGGCAGTTCGCAAGTTGAGGTATCAATTGCCTGGTGGTGAGTGCTGACGTAAGCGTACACCAGCCTCTTTTAGGACTCTCGCAGTGGCTTCGTCCCTATTACGTATCGTCAGTGGCTAATTGATGCGGCCAGGTAGATGCCGGTACACACATAGAATATGCAAAGTTGTACACCACTTCTTTCACTCCGGTCTGAATGATCTTGACCGCACACCGTAGGCATGGGCAACTAGATCGAGGCGCTGTCAATAACATTACCATGATGAAGTTTAGAAGCAAAGTAGGGCTCACGTATTGCAGTACAGGACGGCACCGTCACCAACTCGCTCACGACCGGCTTCCAATAGCGCGTTCTCCTCTGCGTGTAGACATAGGCATTCATCGAGAGCCTGGCCGCTTCTGGCCTCTCCATTACATCTTGGGCATCCTCCTTCGTTGCAGTTCTTCAAGCCTCGCGGAGTCCCATTGTATCTGTTTAACGCGATCGTCAATGGCTGGCATCAGGATGAATGCGTCGCTTCACGGCGACTTACCCGGTTGCAACGATCCGGTTATTGCGAACTAGGATGGCTCCCACTCGCCTTTTCATGCAATTACATCGCTGAGCGGCGAGTTCCGAGAGCGTCATGAAGTAGGAGTCCCAACTTGGGCGTAGCCGCTCTTCGTTGAGCAGATCCAGAGAGTCTAGATGATGATGGAGATCTTTTTGTGTACCATACGGATTGAGTATGCTGACGTGTCGAGTGGACTGAAGGGTATCGTGGAGTGATGCTGGGGCCGCTTTAAGTGGGACTCAGTCACATTCTTGTTTGCACGAAAGCGACTTACCAGTGCCTTCCGTGTCTGATCCAGGGTGTCCGAACAAGTGAGCGTCACTTTCAACTACGAAATCTTCTAGCTTTATGTGGTCATCAAGGTCGTTCGGATTTCTACAAACGTCCAACTCAGAACCGTTGTTCGCCACCGATAATCTGATAAACTCACTTTGCTGCATGACGTCTCCACCGAGTCATCACCGGAGCGTCCACCCCGAGTAGCAAGAAGAAAGGCCGCCTAGCGAAAGCGTCGATGTCTTTGCGGGTCTGCAAGGACGTTGTGACAAAGTTGGAGCGCCAAGTTCGCGTAGCGAAATTCAACAATTCCGGGGTTGAAGCAAAATGTTGAGCCGTATCTGGTCTTGCTGCGTTTGGGACATGAGTGTATCTTGGTTTTGAAGAAGATAGCTAGATGTTAACCATAGATTCAGCTGGCTTTAGTCACCAGCATATGCACGTTATTTAGAGCGAAAATCTTGTGCGTTACCTCTGTCTCCTCTGTAGTGTGTACATCCTGGCCTATGACTACGTGTGTAAAGCCTTTGGCGAGAAAGTAATTAAGCACAGATCTCTTGCCCGAGGAAGGCGTCCCGACTATGGCCACGAACATAGCGAACAAGGGTTTTGAACTTTCACACACGCTGGCAACGTTTGATGACGAATTGTCCTTTAGTGTTACGTCTCATCCTCTCCACAATCTCTGGTACTTGACTTCTCTTGAAACGGCGCAGTTCCGCTTTTAGAATGGTCCAATATGTTGGACTGGAGCCGGGCATACAGCGTCGAGGCTCGCAGAATTGACTGGGCGGTATCGTTACCATCTGAACTCTGGTCGGCTATGGCAACGATGTTCAGACGCGCAAGCTACTGTAACATTAAAGACGGATTGGTTTAATCTTGTGCGCCAAACTCGCTTCCACCCCTTACTGTCAAAACGGGATCGTCCCAAAATCAAGGGATTTCGAAGACTCATTGCTCACTCAGGCAATCATGTATAATCTCACTTCCTCCATTGTATCATTCATTCTCCTTTCTGCATTTTTGCCGTCTCTTTTGGCTGAGGTCGTTCCTATGCCGACTCCCGTCATAATCAATGACCAGAGGCTCAAACCCCGCGTCGCTATGCGAATGGAAAGCAGAAATCAGAGAACTATCCGAGCACAGATGGAGATCCAAAAACCGTCACCGATGGAAGAGTTCTTATGTCCGAAGCCAACGATGGCATGTCCTACAGTGGAAAAGGGTTCGCTCGCACCACGACTTTCCAGCCTCATGGACTGGTTTAATGTCGGCTTCGAGTGTGTGGAGGCGATGGAAGATATTAGCAATTGTGGAGGTTGCACTAACTTGGGGAGCGGGTGAGTTTTATGAAGCTACTCTGTTCGGGTAGCGTTGTTTGTTCACCCTCATTTTGGCTCGAAATTGTAGGCAGAACTGCAAAATGATCCCGAGTGCCCTTACCGCAACATGTACAGATGGCGCTTGCCAGGTTACTCGGTGTGCACGCGGGTTCACGCCAGATGATGAGGAGGCGGCTTGTGTACCGGCGTCACAGCCCATACTCTCCACCAAGATCATACTGAAGACAACACATAGTCGCCGGAGCCGCATTCCGGCTACATGTATATGACCGTTCTATTTCTTCCGATTTTTCCGACCTTCACTCTTGCTATTCACCAGTAGTCTTTCACTTTGTTGTATCTTCTGACCTGGATTACCCCTCGCTCTACCTTTTGCATTGGGCTGCTAGGTCTTCATCTATTTATGTATGTATGACGCATTCAGATGACGTGAAAACGCCCTCGACCAACCTTCGTCTCATACTCACCTTCCACGAGCCCTTTCAGATACTTATACTGCTACTTTCAACAACGCTATGTCAACTCCCATTCCTCTCGAAGCCAACCCCCCACCCGAGCTAAAAGCCGTCCGAGGGCTCGTTTTTGACTTAATCGGAACATGTCAGCAATTTTCCACACACATTCCTCCTGTCCATCAATTGAATTTTGATTATGATCCCTTGGATCAGGCACGAATTGGCACAGTGCTGTCTCTACCTGTTTAAAAGCGCATGCCCAGCGTTCCAATGATCCACGGATCAGGTCCAAATCTTCCCAAGACTGGGACCACTTTGCACATTTGTGGCGATCGGCGTTTTTCAAGCTCGTGGCAAAGTTAGCCGATAAGGATGAGATGATGGATATGTCTAAAGTGTATCAGGAGACGCTGCGGATGGTGATGAAGGAGACGGAGATTGATGAAGGAGATTGGGACGAGAAGATTCAGCAGGATCTTCTAAGAAGCTGGCAGGTCGTCGACGGTAAGCCCGGCTTGTAGTATAGCTTTAATGGGCATGTTCACTCTCATTAACCACTTAATGTTATATAGCCTGGGGAGACACGGCTGCGGGGCTGCAGCTACTCAGGCAAAAGTTCATAGTGTGAGCTAACATCGTGCCTAAGCGGCTTCGGTCTTTAAACTGAAGACCAGGATACACTGCACTATAGAATCGGCCTCTCGAACGGCGCCCTCACGACAACAATCGCCGTGAACAAGCACAACGGCCTCCACTATGATGCACTTCTTTCCTCCGACATGATTGGAACCTATAAGCCCAACAAAAAGATGTACGAATCCGCCATCAATCTCCTCAAGGCGACAGACAATCCTGGGGAACTTGCCATGGTGGCAGCTCATGCCTACGATACTGACGCAGCAGCAAAGCAGTGAGCCCTCCTTTGAACCCGGTTCCCAGATTGGTTTACGCTGAATTAACGCTCCCTCATCACAATTTATAGCGGAATGAAGACGATCTACATCAAACGCGTAACAGAGGACATGGATACAGACTTGAGTAAGCACAAATTCGACCTCATGATCGACGAAGGGGGCTTGGTGGAACTCGCCAGGAGGCTAGGCTGTAAAGTCTGAAGATGTGTGACAGGTAGCGTGACTTGATAATAAAATATGTTGCAAGTAAACTTCAAAGAGAGTTTGTGCGGCGTTTATGTAGTAGAGCCGCGTTCCATGTTTGGTACACATCAGCTCGATTTCGACGGCCCCTTATTTTGTCTCGTCGCGTGCTCGGCAACGCCAGGTGTTTCAAGGGGTCACAATCGACTTGCCACATATACACAATCAACCCCTTGAGTAACTATTCTACCGCACCTCCAGTTTTTAATCAATCAACAACTCGTCACTTATAATCTTCATCTTCAAAGCCACGAAGTCCATGAGGCTTGGGGCACTTATTGCCGTCAGCTTCACCCTTGCAATACAACCGATCTGGGCGGCACCTATTCCTACTAACATCCCTCCGCCATCGGGCTGGGTGGAGGGCGCCAAGAAGGGTATCGTTGCTGCCTTTGGAAAGTTCACCTTCGAAAGCATCTTCCCGAATGGTCTGAGTCCCGCAAGTTTACCAAACCCCACTGCGGCCGCCAAACACATCCATCTCCGTGCGTTGCGAGCCGAGTCGTTCGTGATCTCCAAATAGAGTGAAACTAATGCCCGCTCACGCTATATTTAGAGCCCAGTTGGTATAAATCGGCCCTTATCAAATTCAAGGTGCAGCCCTTGATATCCGAAGGTCTCAGACCCCAAGCTCTCGACGCACTGAAGACCGCGGGCACGCAGATTAAGGGAGTCCGCACTCATCTTCCTCCAGTTAATAATCTTGTGCCTCTGAGGTGAAGATGGGACCAGTGAAGTGTTGAAGTAGGCTTGCGGATTTTGATTTGAATATGAACGAGGATCGCTGAATCGATCGATCATTACGACATCTGGGCGCTCATACCAGCTTGTGACGACGCCTGCATCATATCTAATACGACCGTTGCTCTCTCCCTCGCGGCCTTGCCCTCCTTAAAGATGGCGTTGACCTGTTCCGTGAGCGCCTCCAATCGTGGATCCTGTGCGCCATTGATCCCGCTTCTCATTATTGCGTCATGATCAACTGGTTCGGGGTTGAGGGGTAGGGCGCCAACTCCAGATTCTTTGAGAATATCGTAAAGATTTCCTAGGGCCGCTCGAAGGGCTTGAAGTGAAGCTGCACGTGAAGGATTGGATCGGGCAATCAGAGCTGGAAGAGACGCATGAAGTGAGGACCAAGCTTACCTGCCGTTTGAGCCGGATCCGTGTCGAACTCATATGCGCGGTTTCTGATCAAAATGTTCAATTCGCTGGTCTGGGCAGAAGGAAAGAAAGCAGTGCTTACATTCCATCAAGCGTACTCCTCGCTAATGTTTCAATGTTCGGCACCACCTGTGTCGCGACCTGACTCAAAGTCGCCATGAACGGCGAAACCTGAGGTGGCGGAGGACCGTGCATGTCGTAAGGATAGAAAGTATTGTTCGGGTTGGGAGCGTTGCCGGTGCCGTTCATGCTGTTGTTGGTCATGTCAACTTGAGCATTGACATCCATGGTCGGCATCTGTGCCATACTGTTCAAGATCGAGTTTGAAGGTAGGTAGGCGGAGTATGTGGACGACAGTTGCTGCTGTGCCTGTTGATGCTGCGGTGGAGTAAAGCCGGTGGAGTAGAGTTGATTAGGAAGGAAGCCGGTCGATGGCCCTGCAAGTGGAAGCATTGATAAGAGAGATTCCCGGCAGCTTGGCAGCTGTCGCTCTGGGTCGCGGGAGTGACCAGGTCAAAAACGTTCCCACGACTCAAATTGGTTGCAAATCAGACAGGTTCTAGTTTGTCACCTATATAAGTAGTTTGAACTTAGGTTAGGCGACGATAGGACCCAAATAACAACGCAAGCGCCGTAAAAGCCGATTGGTCTTTAATATTAGAACACGGAGGTGTAAAACCACGGAGCTGTCTGTCTCGAGATGGATCAGTGTGTACGCATTACCAGCGGTCGGTTAATAGATGGTCATATGTGATACAATCATAGCATTCAAACTAATGTGCCTCCGGTAACAGTTCCCCACGGCTTTGAAAGCTGCGCCACGTGTTCTTTGAAGAGTTCCCCGTCTCGAGGGTTGCGGTTTAACAAGTCCCTGACCTGAGAACCAGTGCCCTCGATTACAAAAGGCATCGCATTCCAGCCGATTCCCATCGATATATCTACTCGAAAAATAAGAAACTGGGAGCAGACTCTTCTTTCGTCGCACAATGCATTCCCGCGGCTAAATGTGTACCATGGACCCGCTCTCGATACCGAGCTCCGCAAATGGGTTTCGGTAGCTGATGCGTTGTAGGGTTGCGTTGGGAGCAAGAGCCGTAACCACAACACAGTATCTGACTTGAAAGCTGTTGACATTCCAATGCGACTAACCAGGCACAAGATTGACGTTCGCAAGGACACCCTTCGGGCAGTTGTATAAGTGTTCATTGCCCGCCAGCCAATTCCTCTTTCACCTTTATTCATCTGGCTCCGATTCGGTGTCATCGGTGAGATATTCTTCCTCCTCCCTTTCCTCCTCGTCGCCGCCCTCTCTGTTCTCGGAATCCCAAATGCATTTTGCCCTGTGCCCTAGCGTCTCTATAATTTGCGTCCAAACCTCCGACTTCATCCCGCTACTGCCCGTCACTTCAAAATGATTGAACAGTGTGGGACGTCCGGGGTGCCTTTGACTAGTACCCGCGGCGATCCGTCTTTTCAACATGATGAGTAGAAGTTTCGCGTGGATTCCTTCACGTTCTATAGTCAAGGCCTCCAAGAGCGGGCACGGCCATTTTTCTATCCCCGACTCGAGTTTTGGCCTGGAAAGCGCTCGTATGATGGATCGTAAGCCAGACCCACAGTCGATGCCCTATGCTTTGATCTCCACGAGTTTGGGGAGGCTGCGAAGGAAACCAGTGATATCGTTGGGTTCTGGGTCAAAGTTGAAGGAGCAGATTGTTAGAAGCCTCACACCACACGAGGACCCACCCACCGCCGCCATCATCCAGCTTACCGCCGCCGCGTATACGGCGCCCTTACAATACACCGTTAGACCGCACAACCTCTTCCCAGATGCCTGCGATGCCCACTCCATCTCAAGGGAATCATCATCTCCAACGGTTAGGGCCACAGCTCTGCCCAGCGATGCGAGTATACGTCGGATACATTCTGTTAATGCTTCCCGCAGATTAATATCTCCTTCGTAGTATCCGAAGATGTAATTAGGGCAATTTGTTGTGAGGATCGTACGGAGGATCGTCGTGATCGCTGATCTCTGAATACTCAAAAGTTGTAGAGCGGGAAGATGAATAGGAGATACATCGAACTCCGAGAGCTCAGAGGCTGCTTTTGAGAATTGAACTTCATCGATGACGAGGATCTTCAGCTCGGGGCAGGAGCGGAGGGTTCGAAAGAATTGTTGGAGCGATGGGCCGCCTTCCTTGATGTGCTGTAACCGAAAGGAGCGGAGGCCGCAAAGGAACGCTGCACTCCAATCCTTTAAGCTCAGTCCGTTCAAGGATAGCCTTGACAATTGCGGGGCGTGCCCTTGAAAAAGGTCCAGAGCCCTCAAGCTGCCCAACCCTGTCAAGGACAGTCCCCTGAGAGTCGGGGCATGGGAGGATTCCAGATGCGGAAGAGCCTCTGCGAAGCACCACAAGCTAGCTGACTTCCATCGAGGTATGTATTTGCAGACTAACGCGGTCCGCTCAGCCCGCTGTATCAAGTTGTTGTCTGGCTTGATGAACCCTCCAACGACGACATCAAGTGGGTGGTCCTCTGAGAGCTGTAGAGTCCGTTTCAACGACTTGATGCACAGCGAATCGTCCACCTTGGTCCAGAGGACTGGAGAGCCCATCACAATGCCTGACCACCATTTGCATACCTGTGCCAGAGCGAACAGTCTCTCGAAGTGACGGATGGTGAAGAAGTCGAATGCGGCCATCTGAATGACTTGGATAAGAAGTTCTACAGGTATTTGATGAATGGGTATCATGGCATTCCACTGTCGGAGGAGCCAGGTGGCACGAACGCCTCCTGAGGCAGATGATGATTCCAAGACACGGGGAACAGTTCCAACCTCGTGAGCAGGTGGTTTTGTGGACGGTATGTTAGATGAGCTAATGAGAATATTATGCAAGAAATCAGCGGTGATTTTTTTTGGCACTGTATGTTAGATTGCCTACTGATATCCGGCTTTTTGACGAGCGGAGAATCTCATTAGAAGTCCATCGAGTATTTCTTCGGCTTGAAGGGTCGAGGGAGTGGCCATATCGCTGGGAATGACCTCTAGATGACCTACGGATGGGCTGTTGTGTGAGACGAAAGTAGCGCAATCAATACCAAGATG
Organism: Tulasnella sp. JGI-2019a; assembly: GCA_019633535.1. Lineage (NCBI taxonomy): Eukaryota > Fungi > Basidiomycota > Agaricomycetes > Cantharellales > Tulasnellaceae > Tulasnella sp. JGI-2019a. The sequence continues at coordinate 76,546 of WSUE01000148.1, forward strand.
CAGGCTGCTTCCATAGATACTTGGTGAGATTAACACTCACTTGTGCAGAATTGGGGTTGGTTGGAGGAAGACGAAGGTACTAATGTCCGGGTGGGTCCAATCCCGTAAGTAAAGCGACTGTTCAGAAATGTTCGAGGTGCTACGAAACGAAGACAGTTTCGGTCGAATCTACTGACTAACCCGTGTTCGCTAACTCTTACAGTCGGGTTGGTCTGTGTTCAACAAACGGAGAGTGAAGGTACGAGAGAGCGGCAATCCCCCTAATATTTCCACGGTTCTGGCCGGGCACGCCGGCAAACTACTGGTTGACTTCTGTGACATCTGCTCGTGAGCTTGGGTTCCTCTAAACCGGGCGGACCTGCCTTAATTCCAACGCCGCCAACTTAGCGTTGGGCTATATCTCAGCTTCCTAGCTTTGACATTTAGAGACTGTGGTTCGCGGAGGCGTCTTTCATAGATCGCGTGGTACTGTGCCGTCATGTGTCCAGCTGGATGAGCTAGGTGAACATTTCTTGTGATCGGAGATGCATTGGTTCATAAAGAAAGAGTTGCGCTGGTCAGGTCCATTCCCTGAAGGGCCATTCGGGTACCAGAGGTATCCTTTGGTCCCGGAGTTACCGAACATCCAAACTCATACCTCTCGCTACACGATACGGTAGATTGATACATGTCAAGCCCGCGTTCAATACGGAGGCCTGCAATTTCTTTGGTTAATACTTTCCGGTGATGTCTTTGAGGCGGTAGTGATGGTCGAGGTTATAGAATGATGTCAGACTTGAGACAGGACATCCGACAACTACGCTCCAATTCAACTACCCAGGTTAAGCCGTTACATGCAGACAGGCGTAGTTTAAGTGGTGGTATGATCGTTCATTGGCCCGTCAAACTGGTTCTTCGCTCATCCACACGTCTCCTCATGCTTCCACCTCCAATTGTGAATCATCTCTAAAATAGCCTTTCCCTTTCTCCAATACGCATTTAGCATCCTGCCCTAGCGCCTCTACGATCCGTTCCCAAAACTCCGGCTTCATGCCGATGCTGTCCGTCACTTCGAAGCGCTTGATCGGCACAGGACGCCCGGGCTCACCAGTACTCGCCGCAGTCCTTCTTTCCATCATGGTGAGTAGAAGTTTCGCATTTACATCTTGGCATTCGTCCAAGGTGAGGGTGTGCAGGAGTGGGCACAGCCATTGCACTCCATCTGGCACGACGATTGGCTCGGAAAGCGCTGATATGAGGGATTCTAGGCCGGAATCTTCAAATACGCCGGATACTTCGACCTGTAAGAGTTTCGGAAGACCCCAAAGAAGGGAAGCGACATCAGCGTGGTTTGATTCAAAGAACTCGTCGCGGATTATCAGGAGCGTGATGTTAGGCGAGGCATCACCGGCCACGGCTACTAGCCACTTCGCTACTTCCGAGTACCGGGAATATCTATGGTACGCTGTCAGGGTACGCAAAGTTTCTCCAGGTGCCTCGGATTCCAGCCTCATCAGGCCATGATCTCCAATGGTTATGATTGTGGCCCCATCCAACGACGTAGGAATACCTCGGATATGTTGCGTCAATACGTTCTGCAAAACAGTGTCTTATCCATTGTATTCTACAGTATAATCGCGACATTTTGATGCCACAATCGAACGAAGAATCGCTGAGGTCGACGATCTCTGAATATTCAGATGATGTAATGCGGTGAGATGGATGGGGGTGAAATCAGACTCTGCGAGCCGATCAATTGGTGTTGAGAATCGAACGTATTTGACGAGGAGGATCTCTAGCTCGGGACTGGAGCGAAGGCCTTGAAAGAATTGTCGAAGCGATGGGCCAGCTCCCTTGATATTTTCCAACCCAAGGGATCGTAGACCACGAAGGAATCCTGCACCCCAATCCTTTAGGCTCACCCTCTTCAAGCTTAGTCGCGACAACTGTGGCGCGTACCCTTGGAATAGATCTATAGCCCTCAGGCTATCTACCTCTCTGACTGTTAGAATCAATTCCTTGAGAGCCGGTGCGTTGGATGATTCCAGATGTAGAAGATCCCGCGCAGAGCACCATAACGTGGCAGATTCCCATCGAGGTATGTATTTGCAGACGAATGCAAGCTGCCTAGCTGCCTGTATCGAAGTGCCGGTCGGCCTAATCCCTCCGATTATGGCACGGAGTGGATGGTCTCCTGAGAGTTGGAGAGTTCGTTTTAACGATCTCATGCTCTGAGAATCATCCACCTTGGTCCAGAGGACTGGAGAGCCCATCACGATACCCAACCACCAAATGCATACCCGCGCCAGGACGAGCAGTCCCTTGAAGTGACGATCGGTGTAATAGTCGTATGCTGCCATCTCAAAAATGTGGATGAGGAGTTCCACCGGTATCCGATGAAAGGGTGTCATGGCGTTCCACCGTCGGAGGAGCTGGGTGGCACGAACGCTTCCTGAAGCGGAGGATGATTCCAAGGCTTGGAGGATAGTGTCGATGTCATGAGCGCCTAGATCAATCGACGTCATGTTGCAAGACCTATTATGATTAGGGAGGTTAGCAGCGGACATTATGTTTCATACGGCCATCTAGATTGCCTACCAAGAGCCGGTGGGGTTGGTTTCGTGACGAGCGGAAAGTCTCTTTAGTAGTCCATCGAAGATTTTCTTGGCTTTAGGCGCCGACAGAGTGTTCATGTCTTCAGGAGTTTATTTAGTGACCGAATTGCGCCTGATTCCTAATTCATGTGCATGGACAAGAGACCAGTCACCATGAACGGAAATCACTTCCTGCCATGGCCTTTTGGAACCCACCTCTCAGGTACAAGAATGAGCAGTGCTTTAGTTTGTCCGAGTGGCTTTTGCGCGTCCGAGCCTGTAAGCAAGAAATCGTTTAGAAGCGCTTTCACTCGGTCGGTCGCTCACTCACTCATTGGCTGTTGCAGTGGAGAGTGGTCCCTGCGCGACGACGGGGGTCAGGAGTGCGGCGAAAAAGCTGTGTTACCGCCAAGTCTGAACTTGCCGTCGATCAGCTCTAAGAATAACTTTCTCAGATGAAGTGGAACAGTTTTCTATCAATCCGTTGACACCTTTTACACATACATTGCAAGTGGTTATATGATGGGTTATGTACCCAAGGAGAGCCCAAGTTCAAGTCTTCGAAACAGGGTGCGACCTTCGAGCTCTTGGGTTGTGGACGCGGTGCGACAAGTAGTTGCTTCTGGTCTTTCAGTTTCGACGCCGAGGAGATAAGGATAGATCTCCGATATGCAGACGGGCATCGTGGCGGATGAAGTTATTTAGCCCACGGTTGATTTATCTCAAGATAGACTCTGGATCCTCCACCCTGCGCCAGGACCTACGTGCCGACGATCACATTTCTTATCAACATGCAGAATCCCAGAGAAGAGATTGCAGGTGTCGTACACGGCCTTACGACGACAAGCTCCCCAGTAGAACAGTTGCGCACCTTAGAAAAGTGCATGAACGTGCTGGAGTCCAAGATAGCACTGAAACTAACATGCTGGATTCAATTATGATAGGTACTTCGTCTCTGATGCTGCATTTGACCATCCCTTGTGCCGCGTGGACCGTTCTCCGGAGTCTCGAGACATGGTCGCAGACATTTATCAGTACGTGCGATACGACGACCTATGAAATATCATCTTGCTCTCGCCACAGATGACTAAATTTTGGATCATGTAGATGGTACAAAATTCTCAGCCCGAGTATAGAATTGCGTGTGAAGAATGTCGGTGGGTTGATCAATGACGTCGTCGAGGCGGATGTCGATTCACCATTTTTCTAAATTATATTGAATATTACAACCCTCAGTATTTGATGAACAAGCCAAGCTACTGTTCCTTGATTGCGTGTGAGCACCATTTATATTGCGAGTGATGGTGCAGTGGTGAAACCGAGGTTCCGGCAGACAGACCTTCCACGTATTCGTGAGTCCGATGGAGCCGACGCCCGCTCAGTGAGTACACAATCAATTAAATAAACGCCATACTTCATAATGCCTTTCGGATGCCCGTAGTTTCGTTGTCAAATTGGAGCTACGCCTCGATTCCGACGGCCTCTATCGCATCATCAAACAAACCGACTTCTACCAGCCAGAAGTAAGTCGAACCGTCTCTGAATCTATTTGATTGAGTTATCTGATCGAACTGGAAACGGGTATAACTCATACAATTTCGTCCAATTTCAGGACCTTGCGAACCTTACCCTCGGGCCGTTCGTGTCCAGCATCATTGGCTTCTTGAAGCATGTCGCCACGCAGTTCTGCTACGTCGGAGCATTCTCATTTCAAACTGTCTTTTGTTGGTGGAACCCAGTGAGACGTCCTTTAGTGCCATGGGCGCACGTGGAATGGTTTAGGACGCGGAGCCCGGTGGGGATGGCCAAGGTTGCTTGAGGGATTGGTTTTATGCGCGCGTCTTTTCGGACTTTTTCTTGGTGCCTTGATCAACAGATAAGCTTGCGCAATCAAAATGGCAGAATATTCCATACCGGTTGTAGGATACTTGTGAAGGTTTTTTGCAGGGTCGTGAGCCTGGGATGCTCTTTGAAACTCCTGGCTCCATTCTTTGGAATACGGACTGCGTTCCCCAGAAACCTGAGGGAACTGCTCCTCCGGACCAAAGACTCGCGGGCAGCACTGTGTCGAGGGCATGAAACTTCAATGAATTGGCCATTCCTACATCCGACCACCATATCAACTGCTTGTGGTGGCGATGAGGGCGAAGCAGTGCGCGTATTTGGCTCGCGATGCACTCCCGGCGGATTGCGGTTGCCGGCATCGACGGATTCCACAACAACACGAGGCATGGGAAGTTCTTCCCGACTTTCCCCCGCGGTTGTCCAGGCAAAAGATATCATCTCGATGGAGATTACGAGGGCTTCTCAGACAACGCTGACCAGTGAGATGCCACCGATGCCAAGCTTACTTAATTCAGCCACAACTTGTGGTATGCCGTCTGGTCAGTCGAGGACATGGGCGACACAATGGGCATTTTTGAGTCCAGCCGAAATCGGAGCGCCAAAATCCTCGGAGCACCAATTGGAGTCATTCGAGCAGGGGATTCTGTTCGGAAGGCATTGGATTGAATGACGCGAGGTCGGGCGGGTAGTGGTCACACGCGCGGTAATCAATATGTCCCTGACACGAATGCAGTAGTTTGAGATCTAGTATACTCCGTGATAGCTTAAGCTTAAGATTCTCGCTTCTCGCCTCAGTCATTGTCACTCTCTTTCTTTCACTCTCTCCATTCCCCCCTCCGCCCTTGTCTACCTTAGACCCCGCCCTCCCTCGATAATGATGGCTGAGCTGCGGAAGAAAGAGCCTGTAACGGACTTAAGGAATGCGGCAGTGATGTGGGAAAGTGAGTAATAGGATTGGTTCCGAAAAACGTGTGGCCAAATATCGAGCCATTCTTCCCCCTTTCGCCATTGTGTTTTGGATCAACCGCCGCTCACCGCCCCCCTCTTCCTCGTTCTCTCTCCACTTCACGCCCGCTCGCGCCTATCATTGTTCCGGTCTTTCCCTTTGTTCATCGCTATCTCCACCACTACTCCCTCTAGATTTATACACTGGTCCTTCCTCAGTCATGCTACGAAAAGTTGCCACTCTAGGTCATCTCAGGCGAGGTTCTTCAAGCAACTCCTCTAACAAGTCGACATCCCCCAACCCTTCCGAGATGTCTATATCAGGTCCATTCAATGTCAAGGCAGGACCAGCTTCACTCAACACAGCTATAGACGCCATCCGTATCATCCATTCTCATTCTTCCTCTGCGTCTAGTTCGTCGACGTCCGTATCCTCGACCGGGAATTCCGCGTCCACATCCACATCCACATCCACATCCACATCCACCTCTACCGCCGCCTCGACGACAACGACTCGCAGCTCTTCTTCCGCTTTTGAAATCGACCCAGATCGAATTTATGCTCCAGACATGATCACGTATCCGGCACGGAGACCCTTGAGCGCGGTGGAAGAGGAGTTGGAGTTAGCGTCGGCGGTCGCGAGCTCGATTTCGTTCCGCAGTTCCGTAGCATCCTCCTTAGACATCTCGACGCCGGAGTTGTCGGATGCTCAACTCGACAGCGTGTTATCGGAGAGCCTGGACTCCCCATCGGGCGACGAAGGAAGGGGACAGTTCAGTGCGGATGACGATAATGTGTTAGGTCTGGTGTTGGCTACTGGGGACGACGACGAGGATGAGAGAAGGGCAGAGATGCAATTGGGCTTTGGGACCCTGCCTAGTGGCGGCTTGCCACCGGCAGAGAAGCAGCAGCAGCAACAGGGACAGGAGGTGCCGCGTAAGCCCATTCCGGTTGGTCTGTTTAGGGGGAGGTGAAATGCTAACCCTGGTCCACATCGTTTCAGCGAAGCAACCGAACCCTTTGCGTAGACAGAGCCGTCGAATCCAATCAATCTCGTCCGAACCCATACCCTCGGCTTCAACGCTCTGGTCCGTCCTACAGTCACCGCCGACACTACTCTCTGAGCAGGACATGCTGTTGGATTGCGACCCACCTTCGACTCGTATTCGTTCCGCAGTTGCTTCTTCTTCGTTCAATCCGCGGTTCCAGAGGGGTAAACACGCACTACCATTTTCATTCTAGTTCTTGCGGCTGATGACTGTTCGTTGTAACTCTAAAGGCGACCCACTCCCCCCACTTTTCGTACATGGCCACCTTGCTACCCCATCGCTCCTCATGCTCCTTCACGCCACCTCCAAGGGTAAAGGCAAGAACAAATTCCATGTTCAACCCGCCAGGATCAAGAAAGGCCACTTCGAGGCTCGCACGATCTCCAACTTCGATTGGCCCGTCCTCACCCCTACCACGTCTTCATCGTCACCCACATCCACCTCTATCGATGGCGTCTTGATATACGGCCTCTCCTCCGCCGATCGTCGTCGCTTCAAACTCCTACACCCGCAGTATCAACCCTCCAACGAGGATGTCGCATCAGGCAAATCCCAACCGTTCGTCGCGCTATTCACGCGAACGCTCATTCGCGCATGTACGAGGGACGGATCGATGGTGGATGCCACGGCGTTTGTATGGAGGGACGACGCCACTGCCAACACGGGACTACGGTTGATCACCGACGAAGAGGAGCGGACGAGCCACCTGGCTCGCAAGAGGACGACAAATCTCGATAGCTATCCATTCCGTCTTTTTGGTAACGAGGGTCTTTTATGAATTTCGGGGTTTTTCTTTTTTAATGGCATACACGTATGTATTCTGTATTTTGGTCCTAGTGATCTTCCTTTTTCTGTCGTCATTCGTTATATTGTTGTTGCTGTTATGTTTGTAGCGCTAGCCATGTTTGGTCATCCTTACACAATATATTTTGTTCGTGAATTGTTACATGTGGTTCGACTCGCGTGTAACATGCGACTCGAGGCTGGATATCGTCCTAAAGTTTGAGGATATATGCATTGTAGGAGTCGGTGAGGTAATATAAATATAGGCCATCCTCATCATTCTCATCATCCTCACTAATAGCCAGTTGAGGGCTCCATTTCCATTGTACAATCAGCTCATCTCCTCACCACCCTCTCCCACCAGATAATCACTGTATTCTTTGGACCTCCAGTGATGGGTATTAAAACTGGATGAAAGTCGACTACAGTTGCCTTCTTGTGTTTGATAGCAGACAGGAAACGCTACAGGGGTCAAGGAACACGGATCCTCGCACTGTGACTACGGCGTCACAAATTGTACTCCTCCGCCCACACCCCAGTGGAGCATCAAACTAGCATTGAACCGTGGCTAGCCCAAACCACCATGACCACACATCATGGCAGAAACAACCGATCTCCCTGATCTAGTGACCAAGAAAGTGTAAGTCCTGGCCTTGGTTTTGTAATACCCCTCTGATTCGCTTACCGAGTTTTACTTAGGAAAAACGTCCCGAAAACTAAATCTCCATCGAAGTGAGTACTCTGTCCAGAATCGAGTGACTAACTTTGAACGACCGACAACGATACCAAACCTAGATTCGCCGAAGATGCGAGCGCTTTCGAAGTTTGGTGTAGAGGGGCGATGATAAACCAGAAAGAATGCCCTGAGGGTGTGGCACTATTTGAGGAGTTTACCGATTTCAAGTTGTCGACATCCATCCTTGCTGTGAGCCTTATTCCACAACGCCCATGAACTGTTGATCCAAACGATATTCATGTGTATTTTTGGCGGATAGCTACCCAAGAACAAGATGTGGGACGCTTCCGGCCTAACAGCATACGTACAAAACCACTCGTTGGACTCTACGGTGTGGGTGCAGGAAGATGTATGTGATACAGCAGAAAATTGGGTATCCATATGCACGACATTTCACAAGATTACGTCAGGTGAAGACTCCAAAGAAGTAGTCCAGCGGCGCGGGCCTGACGATATGGCCATGATTGCCTTTGTCTGGCGAGGTCAAGCACCGCTAGACGTAAGGTAGGTGCTATGACATTGTGATACTACTTTCGCAGCCGATCTCACGCCATTCTTTAGGATCGAGGCAGGGGTACACCTTTGTCGATCTAGGTCCCTCGTCCACCCAAAGCCAGTGGCTTATGCCGATTTGTTAGTCGTTTCGCCCCCCTTGGTCTTAGAATCGTGGATCGAGGGGATCGATGATGCAGCAGATGCGAGGCCCCACTTGTTTTGGGACAACAAACGAGTCAAAATCTCGATCATTCTTTTCGCAGCAGAGTTCAAGCACACGGTCGCTTCCACCAACCGAAACCAGCTGATCATGGGTCTATCGACCGCTCAATACCAACGTCGGGCACTGGGGCTAAAGAAAGAGGTGCTATTTGGAGGATCATCCGTCAACGGGCTCCTTCAGTTCTATGCCGCACAATGGGGCCCTTCGGATGAAAACCCCAATACTGAGGCGGTATGTGGAACATTTGTCCCGCTGGCAGATGCTGAACATATCTTCAGATATTCGTATATCCCGTCGGGAAGCGGTACGATATTTCACAGCCAATTCCTTACCTCCAATGCCATTCTATACTGTGTAGTATGAAGGATCGACACTTCGGTAATTTAGTGAAGGGGTTTCAAGCTAAGAAAGGGGCAGATATCGCAGTCACTGTCAAGACGAACCCATGGTTAGCCCCGAAACCGCCCAAGTCCACCGTCACTACCTCCGGCGCCTCAACCTTGGAACTGCAATCCGGCGGAGATAACGGGCAGGCCACACAGGACGTGCCGATGACCCAGAGTCATCTTCTCGATGAGGAGCATGTTGACGACGGGAAAATGAGTGGGCGTCGCCTGACAACAGTGGCGTTAGCCCAGATTGGTGATGGAGATTCGGAGGCACTCCCACTTCACGTTTGGAGAGATGTATTGATGTACCCCCCACAGGATGCGAACCAACCAGAACCGTAATTACTCCGGGCGACAACCATATTTGCAAGCAGCGCACCTGATTCACAATATTTGTTTGACGTTTTATTGGGATAACCGCTATTATACATATATGTATATCGCGTTATTGACTTCTGCAATCTCAAGAAGCGTTGGGAACAGTGATCTTAGATGGTGAAAGGCAGTTTATGGTGATCTTGTGCCGTGACCAAGTACACAGTTGATTCTTTTCATTCTCATCATGATGCTCTAGTAATTGTAATTGGGCAATTCGAGCACTTCGTGTGCCTGGGTCTAGCTGTGGACTCGTCCTTGAAGCTCGAAATTATCGCCGCCTTCGCCAGCATCGAAACCCCACTCTTTCACAAACCCGAGGTATTGAAAACCTATTTCAGGAACGTACATAGTCAAAAGTGCCGCCGTGATATCAACGAATGGACCCAACGACCCGCTAAGGTTCAGTACTAGTACCAGAATGGATTCTATCGGGCCCACTTCGCGGATACCGTAGATACTGTTCGCATCTCTCCAGAATTTGCGTCCAAGGAATCACCTATATATAGCGTTTGTTCGTTCCCATTACATTTCTCGTAGAAAAAAGTGGTACAAAGTAGGATATTTATATACAACAATAACACCTTGTATGGGATTTTGTTTTCGTTATGTGGCAGTAAGCATGCGTCCGGACAAGACCCCCCTCTCACTAGGGCAATTTCTTCGCCTCCAAATGGTGAGCCATGGTCCATTCGCCCATCGCTGGGTCCCTCTTCCTGACCGAGAAGCACGCAAAGTCGAGGTACTCCGTGATGTCTTGGATCGCCAATGTGCAGAAACGAACGTACGCCACGAAGGAGGTGAGGAGGGCGAGACCGACAATGATACCCAAGGTGATGGTCGTCTGGTGGAGAGTTGGTTGCCTAATGAAATAACGGATATACAGGTGGGAAAGGTGGATCTGGCGAGGTAGAACGTTATGAGCAGCTTACCATCCGAAAAGCCTCTCAGCATTCGCGTCCATCGCCAAGACGCTCGTAAACACCGAACTTCAATCCCAATACGGAGACCTCTGATGTGCCACATGAGCCAGAATCATCTTTCCGACTTTGAAAAACAAAACCAAGAAACATCGTGTCAGTTATGGGATTTCGCTCTAACAACTTCAGAAGAGTAAAGAAAAATTGCCTGATGCGCGAACTCGAACGCCCAAAAGCCAAAGAACGGTAAAAAACAATTCGAATACAAGACATACGACTGTCCAGGAGCACCGCTCAACGGTCCCGACCCGCTCAACCACGCGATATTGAGGAAGCACGTCACCAAGAACGGGAGAGATCGACCCAAAGATGGCCACTCGCTCGGTAGAAATTTCGGTACCTGAACAAAAAGGCAAAATTGAACAAAAGAGAGACCATGGGATTTGGAAAATGAAAGGGATGTACGAGAGAGTGACGTTGAAGACCTGAATCATTCCGATGACGTAGAATACGTCGCTGATGGGGAGCTCGTTGAACTGTACCAAAAGCTTCGGTGTGTGAGTGACGGGCAGGTCCTTTGCGCCAACGGCCTCGATGAATTTGGCGTCCCACAGGCTCAGACCTGTTGTGCATTTGGTAAACCGTCAACTAAAAAAGTAGCTTTCGAGCGCAGTAACGAAGAGTGTACTTATCACAATACCCTGTGATGGCATACACGATACATATGATAATAATACCGTCCACAGGGCCGGAGAAGACGCTGAGGTAGAGTGTGCCTAGGAAAGGGTGTATGATCAGGAACGTGCCTACTTGGGATCGCTTCGCCAATATAATCTCACCGGTATGAAACTCCTCCCGGGTTGTGAGGTAGATATTTGACACCGCAGCAACCTGAGACACGACGGTCGGCCAGGACTGAGCGAGGTTTTTTTTTTTGTGTGAGAACGGTGGGGAAATCGCGTTCGATCGACAGGTTCGCCACAAAGGTAGTACTCGGGCGCATTTTCACGCTTCCAGCTCCGGTCGTTACTCGGAGTTGGTGTTTCCTGATCACTTGCGCGTGTTCCTGACAGTGTGGGGTTCTTACCCACTAAACCCTCCGCTTGGACTACCAAGTAAGCCGAGGCTTTGAGACCACGGTAACAAGAGGGTAGACCATAGGCATCTGCTAGCCCCTACCCCTTTTTAGGGGGGTAGTGGTGACAGTGGGACTTATGGTCCCAGAGGTGACAGCAACGTCACATGCCTCAAAGTGGCCTCCAAAGGAAGCCAAATGATCCAGGGGTGGTCATACAGTGGCTGGCCGGGAAAAGAAACCCACCAGCATGCATCGCACCTCCAGAGCTCAGTTGAAATAGGACTTGTGACCTTGCGGCTGTCATTGCCCCGAGATCACCAGTCACACTCCTCTCCCCCTAACCATGATCACTTGGAACCCAATGCAGCTGACCGGGAGTAGTCCTTTCCACAAGTCCACTCCACCTGTCCATAATAGCCTTATGAGCACTTAGCCCATCTGGGGTCTTGTATTCTGGGAGTCCACCCATGTCCATATCAGATCTGGCATACCTCCATAGGGCATCATTTAATGTTGCTTTAGCACATGCCGTTACTATGGTTTCTCCACATATATGGCAGGCATTTCATAGTTTCCAAATCACAAAGGCAGTTTCAGTTATGAAAATTTTGAAGAGGGAGTCAAGGGAATTCTCTGTAGACCATGACATCAGGCTAGCTCCTAGTATGTCAAAATATGACAGCCTTGTAATGTGTGGCAAGTCTGTTGCATGGGGCAGGGTATTTAGTATCCTGTCTGCTTCAGCCCATGTTTCCTGTTGGCCTATAAGCTGACATTCAGTAAGGATGTGTTCTAGGGATTCAAGGGCCCCACATTCACAGTGGGCCTTCTGTTCCCATTCACCTCCCCAGTGAAGGACAAAAGTTCCACTTACTGTCCTTCCATGGAGGGCCTGCCAAAGGAAATCTGCTACTTCTCTTTGAACAGGTGGTTTTTGCAGACTGACCCATAGGTTTTTCTCATAGTACATGTCTTGTCATGACTGTGGCTATGAGGCTGTGGAACAGGATTCGTGGAGCTGTGATTGTGAGGTGAGCAGGATACTCAGTGTGTGGACTGTGGACTTTTTAGGAACAATGAATAGAGAAGTTGCTGCAGACTTATACTGGAGAATACAGGAGGTGAAGTGAGGAACAAGACCTCCTCACTTTGTTGGTTATATATGAATCTCAGGACATAAGAGAGAGGACATGTCAGTGTCAGAGAGAACATCAGAGAAGGGACACATCAGCATCAGAGAGAACATCAATGTGCCAGTGAACCTTAAGTACAATGTAGTGGTCAACATAGATATATGAACATTGGGGAATGTGGGACAATAGAGTCCAGGTAGGGACTTAGCAGGCACAGAAAGGTCATGGTCAGGACATTAGCCCCTCTTTTAGGTGTGAGTTGGAGTGGGCTTGTGATGATGAGTGACTTGTGGTTGATGCATAGGCAATGCTGCCTCAGGATGCTGATTGTGGAATTCAGCAATCATTTCCTGGGCATGGTCAAGGTGACTTAGCAGTTCCCAAGTATCTTCCCCATCATCATACCCTTCCCAGTGGACCAGGTACTGTAGTTGGTTCCTGAAGTACTGTGAGTTCTTTATACCTTGAATGATGTACTCTTCTTCTTCTATGATGATGGGCAGGGGTTTGATGTCATATTGTATTTGCCCTCATCGCCTACATTTGCCCTATATGACTTCACACCAAGCAAATGCCAATTGTTTTACATTCATCCTTGCAAAGCGCGCCAAGTCCCCAAGTCAACATTTGTTATGTTTGTTCATTCTACCTGCGCGCTTTGGAAAGCTAACATTTCTACATGTTGAAGTATCTACACGCGCAGAGGGGAAGTCACCGTTAAACGGGATTATGTTCAAGTTCTACGCGCGTGCCAAGAAGCAAGTGTCCGGGCGAAGTCCGATTCCCACGCTGCAAGA